>NWBT01000045.1:2397041-2542796 GCA_003386485.1 Colletotrichum lentis
CCCCCCCCAAAGCATAATAATAATAGCTACGCGCCCATCCTATCCCCTCCCGTCCCAGCCATGTACAATCCCGGCTACGGTTTCTCCAATGTCCCTCCGAACTTCAACACCGGCGCCCCACCTCCAAACCAGAACCCTCACATGCAGCCAGGCTCAGTCCCAAATCAGCCCGGCCAGCAGATGATGTACAACCCAAACCAATTCGCTGGCATGCCCGGTGGCCAGTCCGGCTTCGTTGGTGGACCCAATCCCGCCATGATGCCGGGCGCTGGTCCTGCAGGCATGATGCAGAACGCCGGCGGCATGCCGCACATGGCTGCCAATGGTCAAAGTAAGATCTCCCCTTCCTTGCCATGTTTCTCCCTGTGTCTCCCTACGCCGTCCACCAGAGTCACGTATCCGCCTTGCGCTCCTTGACGCTGCTCGTGGCAGCTTCTGTCCCCCGCCTCTGGTGGCCAGTGGTGGGAACTGAGATCTGGGTGCGACAAAAAACGTGGCTGTTACCACATCATCACCACTATCGCCGCCACCGGACAAGCACTCGCCAGACGACATCGTGTCGCATCGCTCCCCAAGCTTCGCCGGAAACACGCGTTTGCTAACCTCAATGTCGTTGCCAGTGGCCTTTCAGAACCCCTATCAGGGCAATCCCTACGGCGGCAATATGCCCACGCCTGGCGGCCAACATGCCAACTTTGGCGGAATGCAAGGCTTTCCGATGAACGCGGCTATGACGCCCCAGCAGCAGCAGCAGATCATGATGCAGCAGCAACAGCAGCGCATGCAAGCGCAGCAACAGCACCAGCACCATCAACAGCAACAGCAACAACACCAGCAGTCACAGGGACAGGCCAACCAAGGTGGCATGCCGTTGGGCTCAACTCCTCAGCGACCGATGAGCGCGGCACAGGGCGGACACGGTTCGCCGAACAACGCGGTACAACAGCAACAGCAACAGCAACAGCAGCATCAACAGCATCAACAGCATCAACACTCCCAGCAGCCGCAGCAGCATCCCCAACCGCAACATCACCAGCCACAGCAACAGCCTCAACAACAGCAGTCGCAGCAACCTCAGTCTCAGCAACAATCCCAGCAGCAGCAACAGCATCAACAACAGGTGCAGCAGCAGCATCAGCACCACAACCATCAACAACAGCAAGCGCAACAACAATATCAGCAGCAACAGGCTCAACAACACCAACAGTCGCAATTTCCGACCCCACAGCCTCAGGCCCACAGCCAAACCCCTACGACTGCTGCGCAACAGCACTCGGCCTCCGTCACAACTCCCCAGACGCCCACATTTCCCCAGCACAACCAGAGCGCGAGTATCAATGGCGTCCCGCCATTGTCCACACCCCTCAGCCCCGGCAGCGAGTCGCGTGAGCAAGAACGGTTCTCGGTTTTGCTGGAAATCAACCAAGAACTGCTATTCGAGTCGATGCAGTTGCAACATACGCTGGGCGAGCTCAAGAAAGAAGCGGGCCCCTCGGGCGAAGGGGAACAAGCAAGAAAACCAACTCCAGAAGAGTCTGCGGTTCAACAGGACTACAACCAGTGAGTCTAGAGTGGAGTTTCTTCATGGCGTGACAGACTAATAATGACTGCTCTACTAATAGTTGCATGCGACGACTTCAAGCGAACCTCGCCTACTTGGCCGCCCTTGCCGACAGGAAGGGCAACGTTCAAGTCCCACCGTCTCCTGCATACCTCTCCTCCCCGCCCTTGAATATGACACTGAGAATAAGAAACTCGACACCTCCCGGTGACATCCCCGAAAACAACCCTGATCCGGTGACGGACCGTGAGGAACGATCCAGATATCTCACCGAGTTGTACACGAAGCTTCAAGCCTTGTTCCCCAACGCCGATCCTAAGAAAGAGCCGGCATTCCAGACGCCGGCGCGCCCACAAGGCCAGCCAGGACAGCAGGGAATGGGACAAGGTCAACGGCCGCCGAGCCATCACGCCAGTCCCGCCATGGCCCAGGCACAGAGACCGATGCAGTTGCAAAACATGCCCGGTCAACATCAACCGCAAGGAATGGTTCCGTCGTAGGAGGGGCAGAGCGTGACAATAATTGAATGGATGATGGAAGTTGGACGACACGACGGCGTTCAGGAGAAGTCGGGATGATACCACCAAAAGCAAAGTCACGAGTTTGGCGCAGGCGGCGAACCTTTTATATTTTCAGGGGCCGCTTTCTTGGCGTTGCCTACCGTGGCGAGCAATACTTGATGCAAGATATGGGAGTTGTAACGGGTATGGCGCTGATGGAGACTGTTGAAAGGGGGAGGGGCATCAGCCGCTCAAGTTTGTATAGATGGGCTCCTTGGAGCCGACAGAGCGACATATTCTTTTATATATATACCAGCGGAAGGCGCGATGCCTGGTGGAGGGATACAAGTCGAAAGCAAGATTGCTCAGTTTCAAGCCTCGAGCGTTGCCTCCTGGGATAAGGGGCAATTATGCACTGGTGCATTCTGAGATGAATATTACCTTTGGAGGTGACGAGATTACAAAGCCGCGCTCGGGTATGGATGCCTCCTTTGGTCTACTTGTGGAGAGCTCATCTCCCGGCCTCTGCTGGTCCCGAGCGGACGGAATGGTGATAAATGTCTGTGGGCTCAAAGACCCTGAACATCCATTTCGCGCCGTGGCTTCTCCTCTGTCTCCCTCGACAAGATGTGTATTAATAAGCTCCGGGAATTGAGAGTTGGTAGTAAAACTGGATTAGGAGAACCGAGAAAGGCAAAGTGACGATGCCGAAAATGACCCGAGACAGTTGGGGGCGCTGATGCTCCTCCCGCCCTTACCTATCAACCAACCAAGCACGGACGACAATACGTCTAAGGAGGGACGAGGGTGACGAAGACCAAGAACCGAAGTTCCCTTTTCCCCGCCATTAGGCCTAGTTAAGTATTCAGTAATACCCAGCAAATAAAAGGGAGGAGACGGTAGACGCCTAGAAAGTATCCGTACTCTATAACGAAGACGAAGGAAGTGCCGTTTGGGTCGGGCGGGTCAGGTCAGACTGGCTGGCCTAATTACTGTACTTAAGGGGTAGGTATGTACCGTTCGTTTAGCACGAGCGTGAAGCTTGTTCGGGGTGTCAGCGCAAGGTGATTGGATGATGGCTGGATTAATGGATGACGGGCACTAAGACGGGTATTTTCTGTACCTTGCAGGAGTGTGTGGCTGTTTTCTTGTTTCTTCTCTCCCGCGTGAGATTCTTTTTCTTCGTGCCTATTTTCGAGCTTCGACTTGTTCCGGGTTGTAGGGCGAGCTTGCAAGTTTTATCCATCATGTGGTCAACCAACCACGTGCAGCCACTGGGAATTGGCTTGACGTCCACAAGTGGAGCGGAGATGATTTGTGGCGCAGTGACATACTGCACGTCAGGAGACATGAGAGGGCGAATAGGCGCGTAGGATTGCAGGGCGTCGCGTCTTTAGATTGCAAGTGAACACGCCCCTGGGAAATTGAGCCCCCCCCTCTCTCAGATGAAAATCTTGTCATCAATCATAATCGGACGTTGCTCGGGCTAAGAATTCCCGCCGTCCCGTCTATGCAGACGGCCAGTTTAGTCCGTTGCGTCCGAGGCCTAAAAAAAGGATTGCAGGTTGCGGCAGATGCACATACACAGTCCTCGTCAGTAACGGGTTGGATGAATGGTGCTGGTGCGGATCCCCTTCAACATACCATACCTGCCTACCTATGTGTATCTAGGTATCTTACTTTTACCAGTGGCTATGAAATCTGGAGAATCGAACCAGAGCCAGGGAGCCAGGCAATCTGGTCCCTTCCCCTCTTGCCTTCCATGAAGGAAGGCCCACGGGTCATTCCTTGACTGCTCCATTCATTGAATCATTCCAGACCGTCGGGATTCGCCCAATCCCTAGTGCCAACGCAACCCAATCTCGTCCGATGATCCATGACACAACCCTCCCTTTCCCCTGTTGCACATCCCTCTGCCCGACCGCCCACTACCGCATCCACCACCAAGCCCTTGTAAAGTTGTAATCGAAGCTCTCTCTCTCTCTCTCTTGCTCGCACCCGCAGCGATCTTAGGTCATGGCGCCTCGAAAAGCCGCAGATGATCCGGGCCACCTGCGCTAAAAGAAGCATGTCATCAGAGGCTAGCTCCTGTACCTGACGGCTGGCTGAACGGCACTAACAGCCGCAACGACCCACCCAGCTATGTGTGTGTGTGTGTAGCCCCCGCCGAATGACCCCGGTCAGCATCAGCTTCAACAAGGAGCTACAGGGAGGGGGCGGCCCCCATCCATAAACACGCGCTCTGCAGCTACTGCTAAGTACTGCTGCTGCAGCATACTGTAATTAATTGCTGAAAGGTGCCTGCTTCCTGCTCATTCCCAACCTTGGAGCCAAGAGCCCACCCTGAGCCGCCCACCCCAGCGTTTCAGCGTCCTTGGCCCCTTGATGAAACCGCAGAACAGGCACCAGAGGCAGGCAACAGAAGCAATAGAGGCACCACTCGACGCGCCAAACCAGGCCAATCGCCTCCTGTACCGTCCAACCCGTGCCCATCCTGTCTCTCGCTCCCTCCAGCAGACCTGCAGCAGATCCCATCGAAACCGCCCTTTCTATTCCCCAGCGTCGGTCGCAATTGTACAATAACACCGGGCTGTGTGCCGCCTTGCCTCTGCCTCGTTGTTCGATACCCCCTTGCACGTCGCCCTCTCTGTTTTTATTCCGGGGCGGGGGGGTTTTAAAACAAGGAATCCGTCGGTCCGATATTTCATTGCCTCCAAAGCCACACTAACATTCACCCATCTCACCCGAATCACGCTCATACGTGCCTCTGTCCGTTCTGGCTGTCGTGTTACCGCCGCCAACCTTGTTGCACATCCCGGGTCCGCATTGCTCGTGTGTCCTGGCCTCGTCTCCCTACTGCCACCCATCATAGATTGCGGTACAACCCGACCTCGGCCGACTTGCGAACCGCCGCCCACACGGAACGAAAATAATAAAATACAAAGGAACGAGACACCCGCGGCCCGATCTCGAACTGCCAACACCTCGGGTTCTGACCCATCGAGGCGAGATTGGCCTGCGTTTCATGAGTCTTGGAAACGGGACCGCAACCACGCGCACTCGTTGTTGACTGTCCTACCGTTGGACACATCTGGCGAGCCCACATTCCAGTCGCTACTGCGTTGACTTTCTTTCTACGAACAACACCAACAAACCCGTCGGGGGGCCTGGCTATGGAGCCGGCGCTACAGCAACGGAATCCTACAGTCGAAAACAACACGGAGCTGACGCATGCCCAAACCGATTCGAGACCCGCCGCCGCCGCCGCCGCCGCCGCCGCCGCCGCCAACGACGACGACGACGACCACCGGGAGACGCCCAAAATGTTGGCCCACGATTCCATGGTTACGGTCAGACTATCCGAGCCGCCTGCCTTGACCCTCGATACCAACATTGGCCCAGATTCACCCCCGAGGAGGAGACCCAGCACTGTTCGAATTGAAAGATTGCCATTTCCGTTCGAAGAGGTAGACGAAGGTGAAGCAAAGGAACTGCGTGGGGACGACATCGACGATACGCCGCCTAGTGACCCGGCCACGCCATTGCCTGTTACATCCGCCGCCAAAAGCCTCCAAGACGAGCTGGTGGGCTGCGAGGAGAAGAAGGACGAAGTGGACGAAGACCCGGCGACTTCAGTGCAAGCTCTAAGGGACCAGGGGGGACGCAAAAGCCAGCACGTCCCCAACGAGGACAAAGAAGAAGACGAAGACGAGGAGGTAAATTGGGACGAACTGCAGAGATCAGAAGCACAAGAGCCTGGGGACGCAGATACAGACAGAGTAAGACCACGCTGTATTTGTTTCCCCTCAGTTGGATTCGGCAAGGCTGACAGTGATGGCAGTCAACGGCCATGTTGCTGGCTATGCTGGAGCAGGAAAACGACAAGTTGGCTACGAACCCGAAAAGCATCAAAGTACAGGCTGTTGAACAAGTCGCCGCTTCCAGTCGCCCCAGACCGCCATCAATGGCACAACTACGGCACATGGTTAATGTACCAACACCCCCTGCCCTGCGATACTCGATGCTTCCGCCCCCGCCGATGACCGACCTCGAGTTCTACGCCGCGCTGGTCAAAGACTACCAGCAGACGGCCGCTCGACTACCGACTCTCCTCTCGAACAAGATCCGCAAAGGCATTCCACCCCCGCTGCGAGGAGTCGTGTGGCAGAGCATGTCGGGCGCCCGCGACTCAGCGTTGGAAGAGCAATACGAGCGGTTCACTGGCGAGTCGAGCCCTTACGAACCCATTATTGGCAAAGACCTCGGTCGGAGTTTCCCTGGCGTCGATATGTTTCGCGACCCCGAAGGCGACGGACAACGCATGCTCGGCAGGGTACTGAAGTGCTTCAGTCTCTACGATACAAAGATTGGTTACTGCCAAGGGCTGGCTTTTCTTGTTGGCCCGCTGCTGATGCACATGCCCGACAAGCAGGCGTTTTGCGTATTGGTCCGGTAAGTGGCATCCAAAATCGGAGAAAAAAAGAGCCTCCCCCAGAAAGGGGTCTTGGCCAAGGAAAGAAGAAAAAAAATTGTTTCGAGGCAAATGCAACGTCGAGGCTAACGTTGAGATGGGCAGATTGATGGAACGATATGATCTGCGCAGCTGTTTCCTGCCAGACCTGTCAGGACTGCATGTGCGCATCCACCAGTTTCGAGAGCTTCTCCAAGAACACATGACGCCAGTGTCGAGTCATCTGGAGGACCTCCAAGTTGACCCTGCCTACGTTTCACAATGGTTCCTCAGCTTTTTCGCCGTTACATGTCCCCTGCCGATGCTGTTTCGCATCTACGATGTTATCTTTGCAGAGGGGGCCCCGGAGACCCTCATGCGGGTCGCCCTATCCCTGATGCAGAAGAACCAAGCCCGGATATTAGCGTGCACCGAGCTTGAGGATGTCATGCAACTTCTCCTTTCGAGGGGTCTGTGGGATTGTTACCATTACAACGCAGACGAGTTTGTCCAGGATTTTGTCAGTCTATCGGGCGTTGTCACTCGAGAGAAACTGCTGCAGTTGGAGCAGGGGTACCGAGACGCGCAAATTGCTAGCGCAAATGCGGCGCGTTCCTCCGACGTGACCACTGCAGCCTCCCGATTCCTCGGCCGCATTTGGGCTTCCTCCACCATCATCTCCCCGAAGTCCTCCTCCACCCTCAGCCCGGGCCTCACCGCTCCGTCACGGCCTATGAGCATGCTGCGTAGGAGCACCTCCAAGCAGAGCCTGGCCTCCACCCTCAATTCGATGGAGGCTAGTTCTGTCAGCGTTCTCAGCTCTGCATCTACCGAAGCCACCACCGTGTCCCGAGACTCATCAAACACTACCGACGACTATTCATCCATCCGCGAGTCGACGCCCATCCCTGGCGGCAAGGCGCTCTATGGCAACAGCGGCAAGAACAACAAAGAAAACGCCTTGCACACCCAGATCGAAGACCTTCTCACCGCCTTGACCGAGTTGCAACGAAACCACGCCCAGCTCGCGAGCGAACTACAAAAGGAGCGAGAACAGCGCGAGGAGGACAAACAGGCCGTTCGCTCGTTGCTTGACGGACTGCGCAAAAAGGCCAGCAACGACTCTGTCGGCAGCAATGCGAGCGTCGATACTCTCAAAGCGGTTGATGACCCCGCAACCGAGGCACGCGAGGGAGGCCAGGGAGACGTGTCCACTGCCAAGGCTCGCGGGCAGGATGGACCGTCGCCAGAGGACCTATCACAGCTTCTTGATTCTATCGAGGAGAGGTTCGGCCGCCATGGGAGTAGCGATCGCAGAGTTTCCCAAGGGGGTGAATCAAGATCTGAGATGCAGCAGGAACTACAGCAGCTCAAGGACCAGCTCGCCAGTGCGGTGTCGCAATCGCAGGACTACAACAGGAAGATTCACGATTTGGACCAGGAAATATCGGCCCTGAAAGACCAAGTGCGCGAATCTCACTCGCACGCACGCATCCTCCATCAAGACAAACAAAGGTTGGAGAAACAAATACACACCATGAGAGCCCGGGCATCGGCCGCCGAAGCGGATAGTCATACTCAGCAAGACGGCGACGGGCCCATGCGTAAGAGCTCTGCTAGTGGTGCAAGCGGCTTGAGAGAATTGAAGCTTGGTAGGAGCAAGTCGACACCGTCTCAAGCTGGGTTGATCTTGAACAAGCGGTCGTCCTCTCTGCCGAAGCCTCACGACTCGACGCCCCCTCCAGCTACGCAGGCCCCTCTCCCTCCGCCGCCGCCGCCGCCAACAGACGATCAATACGAGGCGTTGCTGCTGGAGCTCGTTCAGGCCAAGACCGCCGAAGCTATTGCCAGGCAAGAGGCCGAGGAGACCAAGCAGAAGCTGGAAAGCCTGCGCAAGGCGTACGGCGCGGCGGCGGCAGAGACGCCACCGGCGGCGGGGTCGGCTGCATCAGCCGCTATGGGCGTCTTTGGTCGCCTCACTGGCGCTGCCACGGAGCCCGCTAAGCCCGCCTCGCCCGCGACGACGCCAGCTGTTGCCGGCGCGGCGGCGGCGGGAGGATTCTGGGGTTGGAGGAGATAAACGGGGATCGGCCACATCATGGTCACACTGACGCTTCAACGCAACAACGCAACAACTTAGAGGAGCATCCAGGGGCATCTAGAGTATCTTGTATTATGGTTTCTGTGACAGGTACCAGGCCCGTCAGCTCCCCACACAGTTTTAATCGTTTGCATTCCGTGGGAGAGTAGACCGAGGGCATTTTGCATGCGTGGAAGCGGGTAAGCTGGCTCTCCACGTCGGGAGGGGGATGCTTTTCTTTAATCTTCTTCTCAACCCCAAACCCCCATCACATTGGCATCCTAGACTGTTCATTCACTTTTCTTTTATTCACCCAAACATGGCACCGGAGTTGAGAAGACTCTACTAACTCCCACCATCTCCAACGGGCGAGACGGACGGGCTGGCTTCGTCTCCGACCTTTCATGACCGGGGTTTTTGGTTCGTCGGTCCCGTCTGCTATTTTCTTACGGGCAGATGGACAGGAGATGTTTCCCCCCTTTCTTACCTAGTTTTCGCCCTTCGCCCGTCGGCCAAACGAGGTTGAAGTACAGACAAACAGTAGAACAATCCAAGACATGATTTATGAAGGCGAAGCCAAAGGGTTCCAGAGCGATTCACGACATGATCAGCTGGTGGCCTGTGAGGCTCCTCAAGGCGAATGTGGCCTGTACGCAACCCCTTTTTTGTTCGCCCGTTTCGGCAGCATCGTGGATACTCCTTTCCCCGACGACGTTGCATTCAGTGCAGTTTTGGGGGCGCATCCACTTGCTTGGCCTTACGTAGTAACCCCCTTGGGCCGGCCCTCTTGGCCTCGGCGTCCCTGTGTCTGGACCCCCAAAACTCCCTTGTGGCGGTGCAATGTAAAAAAGCGAGAGGGGCGGCAGACAGGGGGAGCTAGGTGACAGCCTTTTGCATGTGAAAGTTGAAGGCGGAGAGAAAAGAACATGTGGCGCCCATCTTCATGAGCGTCCACTCAAGCGCGCGACCGGGATGTTGCTGGTTCTGAAAAACCGTTGCCATGGTGGGAGTGGATTACCCGAGAGAGGAAGAAGAAGATATTTTCCAATATCGACAGGAACTGGGGAAGAAGAAGTTGCTTTTTCCGTGCCTTGTTTTATGCGTGGTTGCCGTAGCACTGGGCTGGGTGAGGTGTAGAGTTGACATTCAAGTTGACGGGATGGAACGATTTCCCAATGGGTAGACGGACGGACGGACGGAAAAGAAATAGGAAAGCCACCCACTGACGACCAACGGCCAAGGCGCACGCGCGTGTGCATGGCAGTGGCAGATGACACCCGAAGGTGTCAAACGTCGACCCATTGGCGTCCAACGGTGTTCCGACATCCCACGGCGGCGTGTCAGATGTCGCAGAGAAGAGAGAGCAGGCGGCCTTCAGCACGTGTACCGTGCCGTATGCGGATACAAGTTACGCACAACCGTCAGGGAGCGATATTGGATGGAGCACGTGCTCCCGCGGGGTTGAGGACAGAGCAAGCCCAGAGCAACGCCGGCGGGGCTCCGTCCGGTCCGCGACGTCCTTTTGGGTGTGGGCCGGACTCGGATGGTTGCGACGGCGTTTTGGCGCCGCCGTGGGTGACCAGATAGCAGCGCATGGNGTTTTTGTATTCGTGGATATGCTAGCTACCTGTAAGATATGGACTCCGCCGCACGACGTCTTGCTTCGCGGACATGTAGACTAGCTGGTGGTAGGATTATGACGAGGGCGTTTTTGAAAAGGCAAGAGACGATGCGCTGGCAGTTGGCTGTCGAAGCCTGCCAAGGACTTCCCGGGCTGGGGTTGTTGAGAGCCCGGGCGATCGAGAGAAAGGAACGCATGTCGTGCTGGTATTTTTTGGCGGTCCAGGTGGGCATCTGGCATCGTGATTTTATTATTCTTTCTTGGATGCCCGTCCGTTGCTTAGGAGGAGGGGGGAAGTGGATGGACGGGCCACAGGCCGGGCGTACGTCGTAGCTCACTTAGAAGCTAGGTCTAGGCTTCTCTCTTTTCACGTCCTCTGCGGCGCCTGCCTACGTAGATACCCCGTAAGCACCAGCTGTTGGATAACGACGTAGGTATCAGACAGAGCAAGTTTACCGTTTGAAGCGGGAGGCACAAGAGTGGGGGGACAAAAACAGCCATGTCAGATAGGTACCAGCGAATGCCATGGTTTCAGGTCATCCGGGATTCTCACACCCCCTGTCGCGCCTGGCTGTCTATGATGAGGTGGTGAACAAAAAGGATTTTTGATCCCCCCCCCCNNNNCCCCCCGCCTCCGTTTTTGATTTCGAGGTTAATTTTTGTTTTGATTTCCGGGTGCAGCAGCACTCGGCTAATGGGCCATGCCTGCTGGAGAGAAGGGGGCCACGAAAGAGCGAGTGGGAGATTGAGGGACTGATATGCAAAGGACGTCACATGTCGGCAACCGCCACGAATAGCACATAACTACGCTGGGATGACGCCAAAGACGGGGGCGAGCTGGCTGGACCGATACGATACCTCGTCATTGGCCGAGGCGGTGGCGTCCCATCAGAGGCAGTCAATGGAATCGACAGGTACCGGGCGATTGGTTGCTGTGGCATAGCTTTTGCGTCATCGGTTTGGAAACAAGCTGGGACGGGCACTAGCCACAGCCCGACAGGGGCCCCTATCTCGTTTTGCACACTACTAGGTAACTACCTACCAAACCTACCCACCTACGGATTCCTTACCTAGGTAGGTAGGCACGCTATCTCCTTCGGCGTGCGTGCCGTGCGTCTGCTCCACCGTGGCAGTCATTGGCGCGTGCGTGTTGCAGCCCGCAGTAGCAAATTCGTGTGCACACGGATGGGCCAACAGCCAACAGAACATAGGCCGGGTCTGTTGAACTGATGAACGAAGGCTTAGTTGGGTGAGGCAACGGGTGAAATGAGGCAGAGGAGAGAAGAGATAGAGGTGGAGGTCGGATATAGTTGGAGAGAAAGGCCACAGCGGGAGTAGGAAAGGGCCCCAAACCAAACAGAATAAAACATCACTGGGAGGGAAGAAATTGTCGCATTGCGGCATCACACACACCGGGTACTACGTGGAGCCCTCGCTGGCTGGGAGGTCCTGTTTTTGGAGACAACAGCGTCTGCTGGTCTGGCCCGGCCTGGCGTCGGCACGGACGGGCCCCCCTCGGTGGGCTCTGCGGTGCTCCTTTCTTTCTGATCTTCATTTGCATCACCCAGCCCAGCACCAGGCCAGCACTCCCGCTCCTGCAGCCACTCCCACTCTCGTACACAGAGCAAGTACCACCACCACACACAAAGTCCTCTTTTTTATTTTTCTCTCCCCTTCCCTTTTTCCCTTGCTTTCCACGCACTGCCTGCTGCTACCCAATCCGCCCCCCCACACAAACACACCACACACACCCTCCTCACCTCTCTGGTTTCGTGTCTCCTCTTCTTTGCCTGAGCTTCCCAGACCTGAACATCATCGTCACAAAATCCAAACACCTGGCCTTCTCTCGTCCTACAACCTTTTCCACCTTTATATCTCAAGAACCGCCCACATCTCCAGCTTCTGCCAGAGCTGCTCGCTACCTCCTACTTGACGCAAACAAACAAAACATCTACCTCCCCAACCCCACGCAAGCTTCGATTTCTTGAAACGCCCGTAGCTTTCCCACGCAGTCCCGCCATCACACGACATCCCTTCCCCGATCGTCACCCTTTCTCCTTTCCTCCAAACACAACACCAACGCACACACACACACACGCATCTTCGTCGACCTCTTTCGCAATGTCTGACTTCCCGGACGCGCCCACCTCCGCCCCCTCGGCCAACGGCACCACCTATATCCAGGCAACCAAGGAGAGTAAGGTACGTAGTTGCTGCCACTTCCGCAGATGCCGCGACTTCCGCGTCCCAGATCTCGCTCCCTTCGGGAACCTCGTGCTAACCTGTGCCGACAGTGCTTCGAAATCCTCTGATCCTCACTTTCAGTGATGTACACAAACTAACAGTCTTTTTCCAGACGCTGCCGCTGCCTACCAGCAGGTTTCAAACGGTATGGTTTTTATTTATTTTCTTACCCACTCTCCTATGACGTCTTAGTGGCGCATCACCGATACTGACAGTCCTCGTTCTTTCCAGGCCCCGTCGCCCAGAGTGTCAAGGACCAGTCCGCAAAGACTTCCGACGAGCTCGGTAACCTTGCCGCCGCTCGCAGAACGCCCTCTAACCCTGCTGCCACCGGCCAGCCCTTGACTCACTACCACTCTTTCTTCTTCGAGCTTATCTCGTGGAACAACCCTCGTACGTGATGGCCACGGAATCTCCTCTGTGATTCTCGACCCCCACTGACACCCAGCTACAGGTGCTTCAGCCATTGCCTACAGCTCCATCGTCACCCTCATCTTCGCCGCCCGTTATCTCGATGTCCTGCGATACAGTCTGAAGCTCACCTGGATGGTGCTCGGCACCACTGTCTTGGCCGAGCTCGCCGGAAAGCTAGTCCTCAACAACGGCATCGCTTCCCAGCTTCGCCCCAGACGCTACTACGTCATCCCCAGAGAGACGCTCGATGCCGCTATAGGAGACGTTCACGAGCTCATCAACTTCTTTGTGATTGAGGCTCAGCGCATCGTCTTTGCCGAGAACGTTGGTGCTTCCGCTGCTGTAAGTTGATCGCGTGATGGGCTCCACAAATATTGACATCATCCACTGACACAATCGCTTATCGCAGGCCTTCATCGGTGCCTTCATCGCCTACTACCTCGTCAAGATCGTTCCCTTCTGGGGCCTTTCTCTCATCGCCACCACTGCTCTTTTCATGGTGCCCCTCCTTTATACTTCCAACCAGGAGCTCATTGACGCCCAGCTCAACCGCGCCGGCGAGTTGATTGGCCAGCAGACAAGCCAGTTCCGCAGTGTCGCCAGCAAGCACACTGCCGAGGCCACCAACATTACCAAGCAGTACGTGGGCGATTACACCGCCAAGGCTCAGCAGTTGCTCGGCCGCCGTTCCGCTTCTCCTGAGGCTGCCCGCGCTCCCGCTCCCCAAACCCAGACTCCTGCCGATATCCGCCCCTCTGTTGAGGAGGATGACTTCCCCGCTCCTCCCAAGGCCGACTTCCAGTCCGAGCCAGTTGTCCCGGCCGCCGAGGAGAAGACCCCTATGGTTGCCTCCTAAGGGTCTCGTTGGATTGGTTTTCTGGGCGTACACAGGCGAGTAAGGCATACAAATGTATATCGCTCGCTTGAGGACGACAACGGAACGACTCATGACGAACACGAACGAGATCAAACACCACCTTTCTCTCTACGACTTTACTGGCGTGGTCTGGTTTGCGGGTTGGTTCGCGGGTTGGTTCTGGCACGGAGTTTAGTTGCACATAGTCAGCAACGAAAAGGATAATATCAGAAACTGTCTCCAAGCGGAGGCCAGGGACATGGAACGAATTATCGTGTACGCATGTAGTGTATTGGCTTTTGCTTTTTACTTCTCTCTTCATGGCACACGGCTTTGGCGAAAGGGGGATCATCAGATTGTCTAGGGGACGCCGAGAAACGAGTTATTTCCACATCAACCCGTTCAACCCCTTGTGCGTGATATATCAACACACTCCCGGGTAAACTCATCAATCCAACGTGACTTACTAAGTATGTGAGGCGCTGCGGCGCGTCCCAAGCGTGACACGATAAAACCTTACAGCTTCATATGCTTAAGGGGCTCATTTGCCGATTCAACTCAATGGGATACACGATACATTGCTTTGTAAGAACCGACAGATCACCAAGGACAATATATAAGTCGCAGGAAGCAGAGCAATGAGGAATTGGAACATGTATTCATGATCAACGGACGCACTTCTTCCTCGCCCTTTGGTTCACACATATAGGTATATCAGCTAGCCACGGGCCGTCGAAGCCCACCCCAGGCGGAGCAAGAAGAAAAACAAATAATATCCGCAGAGCAACTGCACAATGATAAGAAAAGGAAAGCGACGAGAGTCGGTACTGCCCTTCCACGGAATCACCCGCTGTGATAAACCCCTCCCCTGCCTTTGCAATTGCCATCCCTCATACACACAACGCATTACGCGCGCTCACGCGTGACTCAGTACATTGCCCATTTTCAGTCTTTCCCCTCAATCACTCTCATCCATGTCAAATGGATCCTCGCTCTCTGGCTCGTCAACAGCCATCTCACTGTCGTCGTCGTTGATGACATATGTGGGCTTGGCCTTCGCCTTGGCCGCAGCCGCTCGTCCAGGCCTGCTTCTTGCAGCCGGGCGAGGCGGTGACTCGGGCTCCTCCATCTCGACATCGTCGTCCTCGTCATCGCTCAAGACACGCTTGGTCGCCTTCTTCGCGGCGTATGCCTTGGCTGCGGGAGAGAGTGCGGGCTGCTTGGGGGCAGCCTTCGCCTTGGGCTTTGGTTTGGGTGCCGCTTCAGCGTCCTTGGGTTTGTTCTTCGTTCCCGCAGGACGGCCACGAGCCTTCTTGGCAGGCGCTGCGGCCGCGGGTGCTCCCTTGGACTCTTTTGACGTTGATGCTTTAGAAACCTTGGCAGCCGGGGCACCGTCGTCGCTCAAGAAGCTGTCGATGTCGTCGCCCTTTGTGAAAGTCTTGTGCGGAGATGATCGAGCAAGCATCTCGTAGTTTGTGTCATCGACGCTATCGTCATCAAAGTTTCTCGACGCTTTAGTCTTCATCTTGGGCAGAGTAGAGTCGCGTCCGTCAGGTCGGTTCATGGCGAACAAACTAAGTCGGCCCTTCTCCGTCTCCGCCTTTGGCGCGCCGATGCCTCGGACCAGAGCGCCAATGTCGCCAATCTGGCTGTCATTTACGTCCGACTCGGACTCGTCATCCAGGACATACTTAGACTTCTTGGACGCAGCAGCTCGTTGGCCCCTGCCGTTAGTTGAGGGCTTCGTGGGTGCCGGCTCAGGGGAAGCGCTCTTCTCCTCGACGCTCTGGAAGTGGTCATCAGACAGCTCAGAAGATTCGTCGATGACGAACTTCTTCGCTGAAGCAGCCCGCTGCGTACGAGAAGTGCTGTCTTTGGTCGCAGTTTCGACTGCCGCAGGCTTCGCAACAGCTTTAGGGGCGGGCTTCGTCACGGGCTTCTCCGCAGAACTCTTCTTGCCTGCCAGGTTCTCAAAGTCATCGTCACTGTCCAACTCCTCAACCCGCGGTGGAGGCTTCTTGGCCACCACAGGTTTCTGACTTTGTGAAGAGTTGTCCTCGGTCGCTGACTCCGCCGGGACAGAAGTGCTCTTCTTGCCTAGAGCGGCGAAGTCCTCGTCGTCGTCGTCGGACTCGCTCAATGTGTAGATAGGCTTTTTCCTGGTTGCCGCCGCTCTCTGGCGGGTCTCGCTGGGAGCAGCCGGCTTGGCAGTGCCTTTGCGACCAAGAGCAGCAAAGTCGTCGTCTGAGAAAGCGTCGGACTCAGCCTCTTCCTTCTTGGGCTTAACCTTTGATTTCTCAAACATGGCGACAAATCTTTCGGCTGCCTTCTCTGCTACCTTTGGAGCCGCCTTAGCCTTGGCGCCGGCACGCTTCTTCTCTGCAGGCGCGTAGTCATCGTCATCCTTCTTAGCCTTGCGGCCCTTGCCCGCACCAATCTTCTTTGACACGCGTCTGCCGAGTCTGCGGATGTTGGTCTGAATTTCGGCGTCCAGGGCCATCTGGTTCTCCCATTCGGCCACGAATTCATCGAGATCCTGGGTCCAGAGATCCTTCTCACTCAATGCGAGAAGTGCGTCGTGTTCGGCTTTTTTGTTATCGATCTGCCTCTGCAGTCTCTCGAGACGCTCGTAGGTTAGAGACCAAATGGGCATCTAGTCAACAAAGTTAGTATATGTATGGATGACACCTCAAGTAAAGGGGCACCAACGGAAAGCAGGTAGTCGTAGCCATTGGTCTGCTCGTCATTATCCTCCTCGTCCTCGTCGTTACCCTCCATGTCCTCGTCGGTGGATTTTTTCTTGGCATTCTTGTCCTTGTTCTTAGGGAAAGCCTCGTATTTGCGTTTAGCAAGCTCTTCAACGAGAACCTGCTTCTTCTTCTTGGCCACAATGAGCTTGCCGTCGATGATCTCTCTGATGAACCGGGCTTGCTCAGAGAGTTTTCTGTAGTCCGAGTGGTATACGCCAAGCCAGTGCTTCTTTCGCTGTGCGTACATGTCCAAGCGGTAGTTGTAGAACTCCTCCAAGATTTCCTCAACCTTCTCGTACTTGCGGATCTGGCCACGAGTGTCAAAGGCGACCAAGTTTGAAGTGGCAACCTGCTTGGAGAGTTTGAACCGCTCCATGAGACCATCAGCCAGGACGTCTTTGGAGTGCTTGTCATCCATCTGAATAACAAAGTGGACGTTCTTGTGGTCGTTGAACTCCTTGTAGTCCTTGATCCAGACTGGACCCTTGACGCCACTAATGATCTCCTCAAGTTTGGCCTTGAAATCGTCTGTCCACATGCGAATGGGAAGTTCGGTAACGACGACTTCACCGGTTCTCTCGTCGAGCTCGCAGATACCATTGAACTTGTAGCGATCCTTCTCGGACTGCTCAGGAGTGCCCTTCCAACCGCGGAACCAGGGCATCATAGGCTGAAACGCAGCATCCTCGGGGTTCGACTCGTCGAGGCGACCCATGCGTCTCTTGAGGTTGTTGACGATGTCGATCGGGTGATAGTTGGGGATGGAAGTGCTCCAACCAGTACCAATACCATCGGCACCGTTGCAGAGAATCATGGGAATGATCGGCGCGTAGACCTTGGGCTCGATTCTCTTTCCGTCCTCGTACTGAGGCTCCAGGTTGGGCTCGTCGAGGGCAGAAAAGATCTTTCTCGCGAAGGGAGACAGTCTCGTGTGAATGTAACGGGGACTGGCGGCATCCGAACCGCCGGCAAGACGAGAACCGAAATTTCCGGAGGGCTCCAGGCAGTTGATGTTGTTGGAGCCCACAAAGTTCTGCGCAAGACCGATGATGGTCTGCTGAAGAGAAGCTTCACCATGGTGGTAGGACGTCTGCTCGGAGATGTAACCAGCCAATTCAACAACCTTCTGATCCTTGACAAGATTCCTCTTGAAACAGGCGTACATGACCTTGCGCTGACCAGGTTTCAATCCGTCGACGACGGAAGGGATGGATCGCATGTTGTCAGCCATGGAGAAGAGGATGAGCTCCCTGTTGACGAAGTCCGTGTAGGTGATGGACTTGGTCGAGTGATCGAGGAACGTGCCGGGCACAAAGTTGCCAAGCCACTCCTTTCTGGCGTCCGCCTTCTTCTTGGAGAAAGCCAGGTCGAAGAGCTCGACCTCGTCCGGCTTCATCGTGTCAAACTCCTTGAGATGGTCATCCAGGTTGGTGAAATAGACTTGAGCATCTTCGTTCGAACTGGTACCCAGACCCTTGAAGTATTTGTAGTGCCACCTGGACAGCTCGCTCTTGTGGAGTTCCTTCCACTCCTCGTACTGAGGCTGAGTGAAGAACGACTTGAGGCGAGCCGGCTTCTTCGGGTTGGGCCCTTGCCAGACCTTCACGATGGGAGTGATGAATTCGCGGAAGAAGTCGGGTATTTGCAGCAAAGATGGGTATTGAACTTGCAGGAAGTTGATGAGGAGACCCTTGATGTGAGAACCGTCGTGATCCTGATCGGCCATGATCATCAGATGACCATACCGCAGACTCTTCGTGTCGGTGTATGTTTGCTTGTGCTTTAGACCAAGGAACTGCTTGATGTTCTGGATTTCCTGATTTTTTGTGATCTGGTCGATTGAAGCGTCACGGACGTTCAGCATCTTACCACGAAGGGGGAAGACTCCGATGCGGTCGGGGTCGAGAATGGCACGGCCGGCAACAGCCAAACTCTTGGCAGAGTCACCTTCAGTGAGAATAAGAGTACATTCGTGGCCGTGGCGGGTACCGGCCAAGTTAGCATCAACTAGTTTCGAGTTGCTGATGCGAGATCGCTTGTTTCCGTCGCTCTTGGCCATCATCTTGTCAGCCTTCTTCTCGGCGAAGTCGATGATGTTCTGGATGGCGTCTGATTTGGCGATCTTCTTCAGGAATTCCTCAGTCAAAGAGCACTTGCTTCCAAACTGGCTGACCTTGGTGGTCATCTGCTCCTTGGTTTGGGAAGTGAAGGCGGGATTGTTGACAAGACAGTTCACAAAGATGAAAATGTGATTGCGAATATGGTTCTGCTTGAGGGCGTGGCCCTTCTTCTTCTTGTCAAGGGTCTTGAGCAGCGAGCCCGTGATTTGGTCGGCAATATAGTTGACGTGTGTTCCACCAGATGTAGTAGCAATGGAGTTGACAAACGACACTTGCTGGAACGATCCGTCCGACACTGTGAAGGCAATCTCCCATCTGGGGTGAGCGTCGGTCTTGTCAACCTCGACTACGACTTTGGGCTCGACACCCTCCTCGGCACCGCGTTCCTTCGCGATAGCCTTAGCGTACATCTCACAGTACCCCTTGAAGGCAAGCTTGATGTGGGTGCCGTTCATGTGCACCTTGATGCCGCGTACAGTGCCAGCCATATCGTAGACGCGGCGGTAGATCAAAGCTTCAAGATCATCATCTATGCCTGTCATGCTGAAGCGTTTGAAGTCAGGCTTGAAGGTGACCCGGACAAAGTCGCTAGTCTTGCTGCTGGTGATCTTCGCCTTGCCACACTTGCTCATGTTGTCGGTCCAGACTTGCTTGTATCTCTTGCCGCTGTTGGAGTCTTGGCACTCAAGGGTGAACTGCTCGCTGAAGACGTTGCAAAGCTTTGCACCATAACCATTACGACCACCGACGGTCTTCTTCTCGTCGTCGTCGTAGTTAGAACCAGTAAGGAGGTGACCAAAAATCATCTCGGGAATGTAAATCTTCTCCTTGCCGTGGATTTCGACCGGGATACCTTTACCGTTGTTCTCAACGGTAATCTCTCCCGCCTCACGGTCGACGGAGATCTTCATGTAGGTCATGGTTGCATCTCGCTGCTTGTTGTCGGCGGCGTTGACGAGAATTTCGTCAAAGATCTTGTACAGACCGGGGACGAACGTGACCTTGCGGTACTCCATGAGCTTCGTCTCCTTGTTGAAAACCCACATGGGCTGTTCAGTCGGCTCGACCGATCCAATGTAGGTATCGGGACGCTTGATGATGTGTTCAAGCTGGGTGAGCTTCTGGTAGGTATCGGTGGCCGTCTTCTTGGACTTGGGTCCCGAAGCGGGCTCGTCGTCGTCGATCATCATACTGTCGTTCTCGATTTCCGTGAGAGGGTTCCCACTGGACTTTTTGGCAGCCGGGACTTTCTTGAGTTTCTTCGCGCTAGGGGGCGTGTTGGAGAAGGTTGAGGCACCATCCTCGTCGTCGGACTCGGGCTTTGCCCGCTTCTTCGGCACAGCCTTTGTCTTCAGCGTGGTTTGCGTCAGTTTCTTTGCCGGCGCCTTCTTGACGGCGGCAGCCTTGGCCTTGGGCTTCTGCGACGGATCAGTATTTGGTCGAGTGGTGGTCTGTGGAATCGCCGGCCTAGGCGCGACTGCGCCTTGCTTCGGCAGTGGTCTGGGGGGTGGCAGCATAGACATGGTGAAGGGCAAAATAGGTAAAGATCACGGAACAAGGCACAGCAAGGCTTGTCCTAGGGGTATGTGGGTTGAATGAATTGCGCAAGTGTGGTTGCGGGGAGGGAGGGTTGTGGACGTGGCTTCGAGGTCGAAGGCAGTCAGTCGTTTCGGGCGGATTTGCAACAACAAGACAAGCCTTTCGAGATCGAGGGCACGAGGGTGAATAGTCGTACGCGGGCTGGTCAGGCACCCGTCCACCTTCGGAAGGAGGGAGCGACCGGAGCTCCTTCCTCCCGTTGTGGCGAGAAGGAAGGGTGCGACTGAAGGAAGTGACGAGACCCCACCAAAGGACAGGAATTTCCGTCGGACGGGGAGTGAGGAAGCAAACTTACCACAGGCGCAAAGTCGGACTCCTCTCCCAAACTAAACACGGATTCGACATCGGAATCCATCTTGTACACAGTTTTGCGCTCCCCAAGGCGCAGGGAGGACCGCGAGAATAGGCGGATAACAGCGGTGGCCGATACACTCGATAGTGGTGGTGTCGGAGATCGAGTGGGAAAAGGAAAGGGTGCACGTAGAGGATTCGCTCCGCAACGGCTGTGCAGGCGCGCAATCGGCACGAGCGATCGTGAGAAAAAAGAGATGGTGAAGGGGAACGAGTGTGCCAGCTCGATCAAGGTCTTTTACATTGAAAAGAGGATTGTGAAGGTCGCGTCGGGCGGTGCGCGTGTAAACGCTTGGTGTGGTTGGGTGAGAAGACGGTTTGTTGTTGGTAGCAACCCGTGGGATGTTGACGTTTGGCCCCGGGGTAAACAAAATGAAAGACAGGATCCCGCGACACACACTGTTTTGGCCCTTCCCTGACTGGACCATGTTTGGGGCCCCTTTGTTTACTGCCTCAGGCGCTATCACCCGCGTCTGGCGTGGCGCCGCGCCAGCAGCAGCAGCAGCCAGGGTCTTGGATCTAAAAGGTGGGGTGGGTAAGAGCCATGTCAGTCTGTCCCATCATCCAATCAAGGCGCCGCGCTGTCACCAAAATTCCGCAGCAAACCAAACGGGCGGGAGATGCTAGACCCGCAACCTTAAGCACCCCGACGCATAGTCAAATCATTGCTTCACCTGCCAAAGCAGACAGCAACCAGGCACTGCAAGGCGGCGTCCGAGAGCAACGATACTTGGCGATAATACCACTGGCTGAACAATCGATACAGCTCATGTCTCCAAATTGACTGTGGATTACTTGATGTCAAGAACGTCTTGACGATGTTTGGTATCTTTTCGTCCCACCTAGCAGTGAAATCTACATACTCTATCAATACCGCCGGGTACCAACCACGAAACGCCTTGCTGCGCCCACCCGCTCTTACGGTAGATCTTCAAACAACCCGCCTCGTCTTGCCCGTCTCGACCTCATAAATCCAACCGCTCAGCTTTACGCCATCAGGCACCAGCTTGGAGGCCTTGATGAAGTTGATGTCCCTCTCGACGGCCTCCTCCAGCGCGGGGAAGGGTAGGAAGTCAGGGATCCGGTTTTTGGCCTCCAACGAGGCGTCGGGACTAAATTGTAGAAGCACGTCAGCGAATCATTTCACAAGTGCCCAGTTCGCACATGTGCTACTGACCCCAAGTTTTTCTCGACGATAGCGTACGCGTCCTCGTTCTTGAACGTCAGCATGCCGCAGCCGGTGTGCTTGACCAGGACGATCTCGTGCGTGCCGAGTAGCTGCTGCGAGATGACGATGCTGCGGAGTCCGTCGATGGCCGAGGCGCCGGCCTGTAATTCCCGGTAAGCGACTCTTCACGCAAGCAGGGCGGAATCTTGTTTCCCCTACGTTGCGAATAACATGCGCATCGCCCAACTCGATGCCAAACGCCCGCGCCGGGTCAATTCTGGCATCCATGCAAGTGAGGACAAGATACTTCTTCGCGGGCGGCAGGGCCAGGTGCCCCTTGTCGAAGCTAGACGAGTAATTTTCCGAGGCCTCCTCGACGTTTTTCTGGACGTCAGACATGATAATCCAGATGTCCCAATCGAATCGATTGAAGAATGATGAGAAGAGGTGTAAGGTATATTATAACACAGGCTAGGGGAGGTGATGATGAGAACCATACAATGTCCGACAGTCAGAAACGGGGAATCCCTGGCTAGTTATCCCCGTCCTCTCCCACCCAAGCGGATACATAGCGCCGCATGCGCAGCACTTGAAGCCCTGAGGAATTCGTGGTACCGGATTGTGGATGTATTGCGTGCTTCGGGCTTTGTGCGCGAAGTCTATCGTTCAACCAACGAGCTTCGCCGGCTCCGCACTCCCAAGCACGGTGCAGTCTCGGCTGGGATAGGTGAGGAAGCGCAGCCCGTTCAACTTCGAGGTGGGGTTAATGGTGTCACCGATCAGCGTTGTTGATAAGCTGTCGATGGGTTGAGCCAAGTCTTGGCTAAGACCTCCTTGCGTCGACTTCCCAAAACAGTTTGCCAAATGCGATCGTATGCGAATTTTTAAAGCGTCAGCGGGTTCGCATTATCCCAGATAGCCGACGCCGAGCCGCTCCGAATGCCCCACAGAGGGTAGTTCACCCCGTCACGTTGAAGCACTGCGAGAACCCGATAGGTGCTTCTTACAAGCATCGGGACGAAACTCATTAGTTTGTTGATTTGCAAGCCTCGTCTTCGCCTGGACGGGCTAAAGAAAAACGCTATGAGTTGCCTCATTTCTGCCGCTCTGTCTAGAGCAACCCCCTTTTTTGAACGCCGTCGGAGCCAGAACGTCATCTGCCTAGGCCACGAGCTGCTTGTAGAAAAAGACCTCATCTTTAAGCTGTCGTGGAACGGCGGGACTGATGCCGTAGTTGGGGATCCTGCCCACCTCGACATACCCGAACTTTCTGTAAATATCTTCTGCCGGGCTGCCAGCTTCGGTGTCAAGCATCTGATTCGTTTCTTGTCAGCAACACCTTGCACGCGCGCGCAACTAGACATATGCGAGGGGGTTCTCAGCTCTCACCAGTAGTGTTCGTCCTCGCCGAACAGCTTCCCCCTCCAGCGCACTCATCAAGGTCCTGGCACCGCCTCGCTGACGAAACTTGGGGCTGATGAGTAGCTTCTCGACAAAGCCACGGAACGGACCAGTCTCCGAGTAGGGCATACACAACATGACGACGCCCATGAGCTCGGTTCCCTTGGGCTTGGTTCCCGGCTCGGATTCGTTGAGAAGGATCAGCATTATTCGGGTTCCGGCAGTCACTTCTGCTATGCAGTCCTTCCACCAGCCCAGCAGCTTTTCATGGGACAAAGGCGGTAAGAAGGTCGCAAGGGTTCGGTCCGAGCTGATGCAAGCAGCATGCAGTGCTGCGAGGTAAGGGATCAGGTGACTGTGATCGGCCGGAGAGAAAATGTATGGCGTTCCAGAGCTTGAGGACATTGTGGCGATCTTTTTTTCTGCGTCCTCGGCTACCCACCTACCTAGATGCACCAGCTGGTGTAAAAAGGAACCGTAGATGAGGAGGCTGCAGTGAGCTATGTAGTCCTGTGGCCTGGAAGTTGCACAAGAGGCGTAGATCAACCACGCAGGACCGAAACGATGTCGCGCTATAGCCCCCAGTGGAATGGATATTGGACCTTTGTCTCGTAGGTGCTCGAGATTATGAGAGGCTGTAGGGAGTATCAGATATGTCAATTCCACACATTTAGCAGAATTGCCTCTTAAGTGAGCGGCGGCGTTTGCACTGGGCCAGAAGCCGTAGGTCGAGACGCTTGATGGTGTAGTTCAATGGAGGGAAGAGAAATCTGACAAAAGCTGACCTCGAGAATGAGCACAAGAAACACGCCAACGTTGCGGCAGCTGAGGCTGCGAATGGGGGAGGAAACGTCGCGCATGAGTCAATTGATGCAAGGAACACTCACAGATGGTCAGGGAAGGAGAAAGGAGCATAGGCAGGCCTCGAAAGATGGGCTTGACGGACGTTGCGAGCTTGGAGGGTGAGTGCGTAGCGAGCGTCTCAGTTGCGGAGGAATTTCGATGGAGTCGTCCGGGACCGAGGGAGGGAAACAGCGTGCGTGACAGCCTGGAGAACTGGAGAAGATCTTTTGGATCGTTCGGTTGTCTTTAAGGCTGATTTAGCGTCGTTCCGCCGTAAGACTGGCTTAAGCAAGCCCGTGGCGCTACGAGGGAATTCCCGGCGCAAGGGGTGCCCCTCCTCCCTCCTTCTGTGGGCATGGCAGGATGTACATAATGGGCAGTGACAGGCCAGGCACTTGCAGCATGCCGCCGCTGGAAGTCGGCCCTAATACATGCCTGGTAGACGGTTGGCAGCTTGCGACGGACGGGGACATGCACTGTAGGGGATGAATATGTTTTGCATCTCAGCAACTAGCCGCGTCTCCTTCTTCGCCTTCTATTGATCTATTAACTTCTAACAAGCTACTCGACTTCCCGACAACATACCTCAGGTACTTGGCAGACGTAACGCGCTGGCTGACTTGGCTGCCTTGGCTGCCTTGGCACATCCTCATCCCGCAAACCAACCCTGGGCCGAGATCTGGCACGTCTTGCAAATGGGTCCGATGGACGATATGCTAAAGGCAAAATTCCACGTTCCGAATGCTTGCTTTTGGCATTGATGTAATACTACAGGTAATGAATACTGTTCGTGGTCGCTTTTTGCCGTCTTCCCGTTCTGGAGCCCCCCCCCCCTTCCGTTGCCCCGTTAGTTGATAGTGCTCCCCGCTCTACCTGGAACCAAACCACTCGGGTATCCATTCAGAGTCTACAGTCCTGCCCACTGCAAACCCTTGAAAGCCAATCCCCCCCGGCCATTGGACGTTTGATAGGCTCTCACGGCTCGGGTTAGGTACGACACTGCCGTCGCCGTCCTTCACCGCATCTGGCAGCAGCCAGCTCAGCTGAATATTGAATGTCTCCTGGGTGAGGGAAAAGTACCTCTGCACTCACATGCATTACCCCTCTGACGTCGCTTTTTGGACCCTGTTTCATCGCAGCCTTTACCTGACCTAAGCTCCGCAGTTCCCATCCTCCTCCAAAGCTTGCGTCAACGACACTCCATCGTCGTGGGCTCTCATCCTCACCCTCACCCACACAGCCGCGCACCTCTCGAATCCTTTGTGCCGCCGTCTCCTCTCCACCTTGTCTCGGATTCCCTCATTTAGAACTCATTCTATTCAGTCGAGCAGTGGCTCCCCGGCCACCATGGATCAGATCTTCCGCAAGGTGGAGCGGGGCATCGATGCCCTCTTTGGTGATGAGCGTCACGCCCACACCCACATGGGCCACCAGTGTCACGAGCACCATCCCGCCGACCATGCCGAGAACCGATACCAATCCTTCGCCCCCCAGACTACCGGCAACGCCAAGTGGTATGTCGACGGGTGCTCCTACTTCTGGGCTGTCTCGGAGGCGATTGAGCGTAAGCACCTACGGCGTTACCTCTCCTATTGACTGCGTCTGACCTTGTGTGCGTGCAGAGGCCCGCGAGAGCATCTACATCCTCGATTGGTGGCTGAGCCCGGAGCTCTACCTGCGCCGTCCGCCCTCCCAGAACGAGCGCTACCGTATTGACAACCTTCTCAAGGCCGCCGCCGAGAGGGGTGTCAAGGTAAACATCATCGTCTACAAGGAGGTCGAGGCCGCCCTGACCCGTAAGTCTTGCTCGTCTCCGAGCCCCCTTTTGGAGGTGAAGCTGACGAGTCACCGGTCATAGTCAAGTCTTCTGTGAGTCGGGCCCGATGAAATGAAAGATGTGCGCTCCTGGTACCTCCGAGTCATGCTGACTTCCTCATCAAGCACACAAGGACCTACCTGGAAAGCCTTCATCCCAACATCGGCGTGTTTCGGCACCCTGACCATGTCCCGACGGGCTACGATTTCCAGGCTGAGCTCCGCCAGAACTTCTCCAACATGAACCTCAACACCTTCTCATTGTCCAAGGCTTCCGGAGACGCTATCAAGGCCATCTACGGCACTGCTTCTGACGGTGTCACCCTGTTCTGGGCTCACCACGAGAAGCTTTGTCTGATTGACGGAAAGGTCGCCTTCATGGGAGGTTTGGATATGTGTAAGTTACAATCCCAGACATTTCATGAGGATGCTCTAACAGGAGAACAGGCTTCGGCAGATGGGACACCAACAGTGAGTCGGCATCGTCCCTCGATGCCTGGCTACCTCTCGTTATTAACTGAGAGACAGGTCACCCTATTGCCGACGCCCACCCCGGCAACTTGGACGCCGTCATCTTCCCCGGCCAAGACTACAACAACGCTCGAGTCTACGACTTTGCCGACGTCGACAACTGGGAGCAGAACAAACGTACTTTCCCCCCTCCTGACGTTCACGATTGTCGTTAGTGCTGATTGTTTCCAAGTTGACCGCACCAAGAGCTCCAGAATGGGCTGGTCCGACGTCAGTCTCTGCTTGAATGGACCCATCGTTCAACACTTGGCAGATCACTTTGTCGACCGATGGTCTGTCCCGGCATCCCCGTGGTTAGTCTCCATAGAGACAAGTCACTGACCATGGACAGGAACTTCATCTACGACGAGAAGTACGGCAAGAAGAATCCCGGCAAGTATCAGGCTCTGGGAGGTGCCAATGGCAACTCTGAGGCCGGGAGAATCGCCGAGAACCAGACAGAGAGCAGCGGCTTCTTTGGCGGCGGCGGCGGTGGTGGTCATCTGTTCGGCGACCTTTCCGAACGCATCAACCGCGGCGTGAGCCGGCTGATGGTCAGCGACGACCATGACGGGAGGCTTTCCAGAGTTGACCACGGCGACCGCGCCGCCAACATTCAACTTACTCGAAGGTAACGAAACTTGCACCTTTCAAGAAGGAGGAGAGGTTGAAAAGGGGGAGAGAATGTATGCTGATGTGGATGATACAGCTGCACAAAGTGGTCTTCCGGCCACGCCACCGAGCACTCCATCGCCAACGCCTACATCGATGCCATCACCAAGGCTCGCCATTTTGTTTACATGGAGAATCAGGCAAGCTTTTATACTCATATTTTCCATATAACCCCTTGAGCCGGCATCTCATGTTAATCGAAACTGCAGTTCTTCATCACGGCCACCAGCAAGGAGCAGCACCCCGTCACCAACAAGATTGGCCGCGCCATGGTGGACCGCATCATCCGCGCCGACCGCGACGGTGAGGACTTCAAGATCATCGTCGCCATGCCCGCGGTTCCCGCCTTCGCCGGCGATCTCAAGGCCGACGACGCCCTTGGCACGCGTGCCATCATGGAATTTCAATATAATTCTATCTCCCGTGGAGGATATTCTATCCTCGAGACGCTCCGCTCCGAGGGTGGCATCGAGGACCCGGGCCGCTACATCCGCTTCTACAATCTCCGCAACTACGACCGCATCAACACCTCCTCCACCATGGCTGCCGCCGAGCAGCGCTCCGGCGTCCGCTACGAGGACGCCCGCCGCGAGCACGACGACGTCGTCGGCGCGGGCTATGGCGACCGTGGCGAGGGCACGGGCGCCCGCTGGGGCGAGCGCAACTCCCAGTACGAGCGCTATCAGGAGGCCGCCTCCCGCGTCTCAGACCAGACCTGGGACTCCGTGTCCGCGTGCTACATGGACTCCGGGCCAGACCTACACAGCGTCCCCTGGCACGGCGAGCCCGAGGCCGAGATGGACGCCTTCGTCAGCGAGGAGCTCTACATCCACTCCAAGCTCCTCATTGCCGACGACAGCCTCGTCATCTGCGGCTCCGCTAACCTTAACGACCGATCGCAGTTGGGCTCGCATGACTCTGAGATCGCTGTCATCATCGAGGACCCCACCCCGGTCGAGTCCGAGATGGCGGGCCGCCCATTCACGGCCTCCAAGTTCGCCACCTCGCTCCGCCGCCAGATCTTCCGCAAGCACCTAGGCCTCCTCCCCGACCAGCCCTGTGATCGGCCCAACGACAACTGGACGTCGGTCGACCGGGGCCCCAACGCCTACGACTGGAACTCTCCCGCCGACCGCCTCGTGCGGGACCCCATGTCGCGGGGCTTCTGGGACCTGTGGGAGCGCACGGCGCGCACAAACACCGAGGTCTTCTCCAAGGTCTTCCACAACGTGCCCAACGACCACGTCCGCACCTGGAAGGACTACGATGAGTTCTTCAGCAAGCACTTCATCATCCCGGGCGCCAAGGAGCAGGGTGACACGAGCGGCAAAGTTGAGTACGGCCACGTCGTCCGCGAAGAGTTCCCCGGCGGCGTGGGCGAGGTCAAGGACTGGCTCAACCGCGTGCGCGGCAACCTCGTCGAGATGCCCCTCAACTTCCTCGTCGATGTCGATGACATTGCCAAGGAGGGACTGTCTCTCAACAGCTTCACGGATGAAATTTACACGTAGACGTACGAGGTATACGAAAAAGCTGGGCAAGGGGGGGAGAAACATCAAGTGAGAATACGTCTCAGCGAACACGTTTGGACCAGAGCAGGAAAAGAGAAACAAGGCAAGCGCCATTTTTGCGTCGCCCAGGTAGTATCTGGCTTTTCTGGTTTTTGAATTGAGCATCTCTTCTGCCTTGTATCAGCAATCAAAGGAAAGGAAATCAATCGTCATTGCAGGCCCTCTAGCTCGTAAAATATAGATTCCCGTCACAGTGGCTTTCTTCTCCCCCGCTTGCCGACGTCGCAAATGACGCACCGGGAAGTCTCGTTAACGTGTAAAATAAACAATGTATAAGCTGTTAAATGGCATGTGTAGGAGACCATCGCATATCATCCACCACAGCCAAAACAAAAATAAAGTATTATACAGATAGCTAGGCCTCTCTGGACCACTCGGCCAATTCCACGCCAAGGAGAGAGAAAAACTGAAGAAACCGAGAGAAGGAAAAAGGGGAGGAGAAATACGTCCCTCGTCAACTCTTTGCGTAGTCACTACACCCCAATGCTTTAGAGCGTTTTTTTTTCATCCACTTGCCGTAGACGAAAGACACACGCGCACACAAACGTTTTTGATATCAAGTCCCCAAATATCATAGCCTCATTCACTGGCTTTCCATTAGTCCAATTTGCGTAGATGATCATGCGCAGGACGATTCTGCTCCTCCATCCTCTTCAACACGTGCTCATACGTGCCGGATTTCTAGTCCACCTTGCCGTTGCCATTGGGGCCCAACAAGCCCTCCTTCATCAGTTCCTTGTTGCCCCAGGACTCCTCCAAGCGGAAGTGTCCACCACGGCCCCGGCGAGCGCGGCTGCGGAACCATGAGAAGGCACCGAATGCCAGCCCAATGATGCAGCCCAAGGTCAGGTAGGGGTGCTCGACGAAGGTTCCGCGTATGTCGAAGAAGATCTTCTCGAAACTCGAGATGGTGAGCTTGGGCTTGATCTTGGGCGGCGAGGTGACGACCTTGTTAATGGTCTCCAAAATCGAGGTCCGGGACAGAAGGATGTTGTTACCAGTGATGGTCGTATCCCAGTATCGGCGGTTCTGTAGACGGGGTTAGTATTGCAAACCAAAACACGCGTTCACGGGATGGGCTTACGTCTTCGTCGTTGATGATGACACGGTCTCCATCCTTGGTGTCAATGCCGTATGTGGTGCGAATCCACCTCTGCCAGAAGACGCTATCGACCCAGGCAAAGGCGACCTGCTTCCTGTCCGACTTGTCCATGTTGATGCGAGTGGCCTTGGCAGCGCGCAGAGCGCGTTGGTCACCGCGGTCTTCAGCCTCATCGATGCGGAGTTGCTTGGCATCACGCAGTTCTTGTCGTTCATGCTGGAAGAGGGTGATCTGCTTGTCCATCCACTCGTTGGCGGCACTCTTCAATTCGCGCTTGGCTCTGAGGAAGCCTTCTTTATCTTCTCTGTTGATGATGCCGAGAACGACGATCTTGCCGTCCATGATGTCACGCGCGTTGGAGGCGGTCATCTCGGGAATGATGGGCAGCCAGACCGATTTCATCCAGTTCAAAACTTGGTGAACATCGCGCATCTCCTTGGGCGTGAGCGGCTGGTAGTACGTGGGGCGACCCTCCCTGGACACGAGCAAGCGAGGCCAAGTCGTGATCTTGTAACGAGCGTAGAGGACGGGGTCCTTCGTCTTAACGAGCTTCGCCTTGCCGATGAGGCTGAGGGGAATACGCTCGAGAGCCATGAAGTCCTCACTGGTGGTAGCATGGTCGTAGAAGTATATGAAGATGACCTCTTCCTTCTCCTCAAGGGCTGCCAGCGACTCGGCGTCTACATCCTGAACCCCCTCACTGATGTCGATCGCCTTCTCGGCGTAGTGGACGAAGTCGCCGAGGCCTCTCAAACCTTCGTACTCGACCCGCTCGCCGCCCTTAAAGAAGAGGATGGTAGGGTAGCCGCGGAGGCGGACATCCTTGCAAAGTCTGGTCTCCACGTCGCAGTTCACTTCGCCGACATTCAACCGACCCTTCATCTCCTTGGCCAGTTGCTGCCAGTTAGGTGCCATGGCCTGGCAGTGGTGGCACCACGGCGCGTAAAACTTGACGAACCAGGGCTCCTGGGTCATGGTCACCAAGGATTGGAACTTCTCGGCGGTGAGAGGCATAGAAATGCCGTCCTTGTTGGGAGTAACGGCAGGCTTCTTCACCACGGACTTGGTAGGAGTAGCAACAGCCTTCTCGGTGGTGCTGGCTTTTGCGTCGGCCTTTTCGGCATTGGTACCAGTCTTCGCCTCAGTCTTCACATCGGTATTATCGACAGGCTTCGCATCATCCTTCGCAGGAGGGGCTTTCGGGGGAGCTTTGGTCCCTTCTTTGGGCGGCGTCTTCGCATCGGTCTCCGCGTCGGCCTTGACATCATTTTGGGCGTTGGCCTTGTCGTCCGCTGGCTTCTTGGAGTCGTCGGACTTGCCGGGTGCCTTGTCGGGGGAGTACTTGTCTCCTGCCTCGGGTAGCTCGATGTTGCGGGGCCTGGTTCCGGGCTTGGCCGCTTCCAGCTGCTTCTCGATAATGGGGCTGACTTCGTCGATGTCCTTGACGCCCTTGATCAACTCGGCCAGCTCGCCATTCTTGTAGAGAATGGTATTGGGGTACGATGCGACGTTGTGGGATGCGCAGAGATCGTAGTAGGCCACGCAGTTCACCATGGCGAAGCGAAAATCGTAAAAGTCGGTAAATGATTTGTCCTCCTTGGACTCAGGCTTGGAGGTATAGTAGAATTCGTACAGGGTCTGGTATATCGGCGCATAATCTATGCAATGCGGGCAATAAGGGCTGCATCATTATCAGCAATGGCGCGTGGAAGGAAGGAAGCGGGGAGATGTACCTGTAGTGCTTGACAAGCATGAACTGATGGGCCTTCACCTCCTTGTCGTAGGTGTCCGGTGTCAACTCAAGCATTGGCGGCACCTTCATGGAGTTGAAAGAAGTGTTTGCCTGATCATCCTTCTCGTCTGCTGCTGCTGCTGCTTGCGCCCCGGAAAGTAGGGTCGAGCCCAGCAAGAGGAACATAGGCGATAACCTCATTGCGATGATGAGGCTGCACCTCGTAGGCGCAGTAACTGGTGAGGAGAGTGTCGTAGAAGTCGCCGAACGAGATCAGTAGTGACAAGTGGGCGCAGTCGATTGAAGGGGCGCTACGAAGAGCAATCGTCAAGTCGCAATCAGAGGTGTAGCGTCAGATGGGGTGTGGATCGCGGCGAGTTCGTCGAGGGGTTGCGAAAGGGTTTGAGGTGGGTAAGACCTATTAGATCGCCGGAGACATGGAGGATAAGAAGAGTCGAGAAAGAAGCTACTGTCCTTTCTTCGTCTGTGTCAAAGCCCCCCGAAATCGTCCAGCGGCGTCGAAAGAGGGAAGAAAAAAGGATGGCGATAGTGCTTTTGCAAAGGGGGAAAACCAAGCATAAAGGGACCAACGAAGCGGCAGGACGGCAAGCAGGCAGGCAGGCAGGCCAAAAACGGACGGCTAAAGGTCAGGCAGGAAAAGGGTGTGTCAGGATTCTGTAGCATGGTCAAGGGTCAGCCAGGTCCAGCCGTTGGCGCAGGCTAGCTGGCAGAACAAGGAAGGCTTGGGTGCCTGAGAATTGAGGCAAATATTGATGCTGTGAGAGCCTGGTGAGGCCACCGTCTCCTCGTGTTTGTATCCGTAGGTACGGAGTACGGATACACAGTCTGGACTCTCTACATGGCAAACGGAGCGCGAGTGGAAGGATGCGGGGGGCATGGCGTGCCAGCTGCCCGCCTGTTCTTGCAGGCGCCCCACTCGGCAAACTCCAGTCTTGCAATCTACGTAGTATCCGTACTAATACCGCCGAAATGATCTTGCGAGATAAGAATAATGAGAGCTGCTAATTGCTTATCCGTCTGGGATCGTCAACCCCCGACAACACAAGAAACTCAGGAAACGCGAAGCTGCCGTTGGCTGGTTACTCATAACAATCCATGAAAAGTACAGTAAACAGGGCATATCAACTACTTGCTGCGTAGCCTGTTCACTTCGCGCTAGCTGATTCAGCTTTCGGTTTCTGATGTTTAGCTTTGTAACCGTTCAGATGCGTCAAAGAATTCGTCTTCATCGCTGCGGTTGTCCTCCGAAACCCCCATAGAAGTGATATCCTCAACATCACTTTGGGTACTGTGCATATATCTCCCAAGGGACACTATTCCGGTATTGTCTGTCGAGAAGTGGCCATAGTTGCGTCCCCGTATTTCCAGCAACAGTTGTTTGAAGGCCAACCACTCCTCATACGTCGGTCTTGTCTCGCCAGGCTGCCTTCGTTCCTCGGCGCCGTACATCCGTGCCGTCATGATCTTCATCGGCGTATCGCCCGCAGCGTTTGTTTGATCCGGATTCAACCCGCAGATCTGGGCATCCCGCAACACGTTGACGAGCTCGAGGTTCGCACTTTGAGCTGCAAAGTGTAGCACGCCTGACCCGTACTTGTCCATGGCATCGAGCCTAGCGCCATGTTGGATCAAGAGCTCTAACAACGCTGCATTACGCCACAGGATCGTATCGTGAAGAGGCGTTCGTCCCTCGTAGCCCGTTTGGTGCGATGGCAAGTCGAGGTCCATACCGGCACTGCTCAGTAGATCAAGAGATCGACCCCAGTGCCATCTTCTTGGATCACGACGATCGACGTTGCTCGTCCGGCGAGCTCGGTATGACAATGGACACACCCAATCAATGTCTGTTTTGACGACGATGTTGGAACTATGCTCCAGCAGAAGTTTGATCATCTCCGGGTTGTCGAAGGCGAAGATGATTGCAGTTTCCCCTTTGAGCCCCCGATAGTTTCTAACCCGTGCATTGATATCGGCGCCGGCGTCAATGACTGCCTGGGCCATTCTCACAGAGCCAGGAGGTTCATATCTTGCCGCGTAATGAAGCGGCGTCCAACCGCTCCTGGTCGCTGTCTTTGGGCTAGCGCCACGGTACAGTAGGACCTCGAGCGAATTGTAATCGTCGAGATAGATTGCCCAGTGCAGCGGACACCACCCATAGCTGTCAAGGCTATCAATGTCTGAACGGGCTCGAGTTATTGCATCCGATACGGACATTGACGTCACTCCAAGAACTGCGTCGTGTATCAAAGTCGATGTACTGCCTGGTCCTCCTTGTGAAAATGTGAGATGCTCAATCATACGGCGATGCTCGGGCTTGAGAGACTGGATCCGCTCGTGCTTCGTAGCGTAGTACAAAAGTCGGGAGCGTGATGAAGCTGTCCTGGGCCGTGTTAGCACGGAGCTTCATTGCGTTCGTACCTTGCCATACCATCCAGTCACATTTTCCAGGTGTAGCGGCCAGCCCTGTTGAACGAGGAATTCCGAGAGGGGGAGGTTAACGTCACGAAGGGATAACTACAAAGCGAGAACCCCGTAAGTACTGAAAGGAAGCGCTCAAATGACTCGGCTGAGTGTATTGTCTGGACGCACCATGAGAAGCGAATTTCCGTCATCATCCACGTCTGTTGGCAGTACAGTTGAGTTGGCAATGCCTCGTTTTATCCATGCAATATCACAGTTGTACACAGCCGATACCATCTGATCTCGTTCAACAAGCCTTGGGATGTGAAGATGGATAGAAGCACCTGTCCCAGTCAGACTACTCCAGGAAGTCGCAAGAAAGACAACGCGAGAGAGAAACCACGCGGGAAAGAAGTAGATCAAGCGCGAAGAAGCAGGAGAGCCTGCTCTGCATTCTCCAAGGTCGCACTTTCGGGGCCTCAGCAGCGGAACGCTGTTGTATTGGAGAAAAAGGGTGCCAAAGGCGGAGCGCATCCAAGCTGGGCTCTGCATTCTCTGATGTTGATGACACTGGCACCTGCAGCAGGGCAAGCAGTTTCGGTGGACTGAGGCCTCGACCGAAACGTAGGGATCGGCTTCGACATTTGGGCGGTCCAGTTTCAGAAGCTTGCTCTGGTTCGGAGGTTGATATTTGGCCGTTAACAGATGTTCCAGGTCGGATGCTTGTGCATGTGTCTCGCCGTCGAGGGTGGTCACCATATTGCCGATGCTGGCATGGCTTCCGACAAATGTATCAAGAATCCTCCCAGTCTCTCTTTCAAAAGCCTGAGGCAGGTTTTGAACGAGTTGGTGAATTTCGACCATTAACCTGCCTTGTCTCAAGCTCCTCAGTGTTAACAGCTTATCAGGCAGCGCTGACTTTTCAGCAAGTGTCCCAAAGCTTACCTCTGCGACGATACTAGGGCACCGAAACACAGCATCAAATAATTTCTGGTCGTATTTACCCTGGACTTGAGTTTGGTGATGTTGCTTTGCTCTCGTATCCATCTTCTCCTCGATACTTGGAGAGGCCGGTCCTTCTCATCTGCCTTATCCGTGGCTGTGAGTCGATCGCAGAGAGCCTGAAGCTCCTCTGCGATGAATCTTAACTCACGTTCTAATGCCACAGCTGCCGATGTGTCCACGGGAGTGAGTGCCGTATTACTCGTTTGCTCGTTCGTCAACTCTTCCAGCGAGCTCTTGACCTGCTCGATAACAGCTTGTAGCGTGTTAAGTTCATTCACCAGGTCGCAGAAGTTTGCGGGAGCATGGCGAAGAGTAGCAAGTAACTGGGCTCCCTTGCCGAGAGCCACGGGTACTTGGAAGAGAGCGATGACGCTGGCCGAGATCGAAAGAGGATCCATGTCGAACTAACTTAGGTACGAAGAATGAGGTTGAACAGAAAGCATCGCGGATGAATCAGGCTCGAAGCTGTGACTCGAGGGAGAGCGGCACACCGCTGCAGACTCAGCGGCGTGCATATCAGCTGAGCATGTTGGGCAAACCTCCTCTTTCGGTCAAAAAGCAGTGTAGGTTACAGACGGGCCTCCGACCTATCACGATGCAAGGGATCCGAAGCCAAGAGGCCAGATTCGAGGGCCGCGTTTCAATAGCTTCATTTGCTCCTCCACCAGACATATCTCTCTGTTGGAAGATTGGCTCGCAAGGCGAAAATGATCGACTGGTCATGCTGTGCCAACCCGAAGGCTACAATGAAGATGGCTGTTAGAGATAGTGACGGAGAGGAACCCCCAGTTTGTTTTTGTTTTTTGGCACAAATCCCTCAGACCAACCCCCAAGAAATTGTCGCCCAGACACGCTAAGCAACAACCCCCTACCACCACCACTAGCCGCCCAGTGGAAATATGGTGCATCGTCCCTAGGTACCTAGTTAGGTAAGTAGGTACCTATGACAGCACCAACGACATCAGGGCGTGTTTGACCCCTGGCAAGCCCGTGCCGTTGACCCTCAAGCCAACAACAGAGCTCACCTTATCCTACCTAGTAAGGAGAAAGTGTTTTCAGCACCGAAACCGAGCTGATCCGGCAGGGAAACACTCATCAAGGCAGAGTAAGAGTAGGTAACATTTGGTAACTATGAAACGGAGAAAGAAGGCTAGAACAGCTTGGCTACCAGTTTTGACGGCCTTCCCAAGTAAAAAAGCATTACACCTGGCTAGCCACCTGCTAATTTCGTGGCCGAACCAAGGCACCTTCCTCCTGCTTTCTCGGGAGCTACCTGCCTGCCTACCTACCTAGGTAGCAAATGTCTCCCCATCCTCAACCATCCATCTAACAGAACTACACCCTAACATTCAACCCTTAGCCCAGTACGTTCGTTGTTTGTGCGCGGATTCCAATTTCGATCTTAACAGTTTACATCGTAGGCCCTTGCCATGGACCGGCCCCCGAAAAGACAGCGTCTGTCTGAGGACGTTGAGGAGTCCAAGACAGGAAATGGGCCCCCCGGTCCTCAATCTCTGAGCCGGGCCATCAGCCCTCCTAAGAAAAAGAACCGACACGGTGATTGCATTGCATCACCTTTCCAGCTTACCCGCATTCGAGATTTGCCTGAAGCCGCGAACCAGGATACCGTTGCGCTGAAGGACATCCTCGGTGATCCTTTGATTGCCGAATGTTGGGAGTTTAACTTCTTGCACGACATACATTTCCTGATGAGCCACTTCGACGAGGACACGAGACATGTAGTCAAGGTCCACGTTGTTCATGGTTTCTGGAAGAAGGAGGATCCAAATCTGGTGGCTCTCCAGGTTAATTAGACAACGGCTCTCATGCAAAAGCGTCATAGGTGCTGACGGAAATCAACAGGAAGATGCAGAAATATTCCCAAACGTCGAGCTCCATGGCGCTTTCTTGCCCGAAATGTTCGGAACTCATCATTCCAAAATGATGGTTTTGATTCGCCACGATAACTTGGCCCAAGTGATCATTCACACCGCCAACATGATTGCCAGAGACTGGACGAACCTGACCAATGCTGTCTGGCGATCACCCTTGCTTCCACTCCTTTCTGACAATCATGCCGAAGATGCTGCGGCAACCAACCCTCCTTTTGGGACAGGGAAGAGGTTCAAACATGACCTACTTAGCTACTTGAGAGCCTATAATGCCCGCAGACCAATCACCAGAACCTTGGTCGCACAGCTGTGCAACTATGACTTTTCGAGTGTGCGGGCTACATTCATCGCTAGCGTCCCCGGGCGCCATCCCATTCACGACACTTCACAGACGGCGTGGGGTTGGCCGGCTCTTAAGAGAGCCTTAAGCAGCGTCCCTGTACAAGAAGGTAAGTCCGAGATCGTCGTCCAGGTATCGTCCATTGCCACTCTGGGACCTACAGACAGTTGGATTCAAAATTGTCTCTTCGATTCTCTTGCATTGTCAAAGAACAAATCATCGAGCCGCCCCAAACCGAATTTCAAAGTGGTGTTCCCAACCGCGGATGAAATTAGACGAAGCCTTGATGGGTACGCATCCGGTGGTTCAATCCATACGAAAATCCAGTCTCAACAGCAGATGAAGCAATTGCAGTACCTGCGGCCCATCTTCTGCCATTGGGCAAATGACTCTCCGGAAGGAAAACGTAGGAAAGCAGCGTGGCCTAGGAGAAGTAGGTTACTGACGCCATTACAGCGCTGCCCGAAACAGCGGTAATCCAAAAAGCCGGCCGAGAACGAGCAGCGCCGCACATCAAGACATACATTCGCTACGGCGAGAAGTCGATAGACTGGGCCCTCGTCACGTCGGCCAACATTTCCAAGCAAGCATGGGGCGAGGCAATGGGAGCTTCGCAAGAGGTTAGGGTCGCATCGTGGGAGGTCGGAGTACTGGTCTGGCCATCTATCATAACGAACAACGCGACAATGGTCAGTACCTTCGAGACGGATATGCCTGCCAGGGAGGGAGGAAGCGGAGATCCAGTGGTCGGATTGAGGATTCCCTACAATCTGCCACTTCAGTCCTATGGCAAAGACGAGATGCCCTGGGTGGCGAGCATGGCCCATACGGAGCCAGACAGGATGGGAAGATTCTGGGGCGCCGAGTAGACCAGAATGTGTCTGCACCAGTCATGTCACACGCGCGACGCGCGGGGTGATAAGGCTCGAGCAGCTCTGGTATCATTGTATTGATTCTCGGTTGTTGCCCGGTAAATACCGTAGCATCGAACCATTGCTAATGCATATCAACCGTGTCGTTTCTCATGTGCGTTGCTGGCATGCGCGGCGGTTTAGTTGCCAACAGCCTCGGGCTCCTTGTTGGCGTCGTAGCCGTACTTGTCCTTGAGAGTGTTGACGAGGGCGACGTACTTCTCCTGGGCCTGTTCGGGGGTGGTGCCTTCGTCGACAACCTTCTGCCACGCACCCTGCTTCGCCTTGCCCTGTCACGCGAACCAAGATCAGTCATCTTCTTTCACGTGCAATAGTCGGTGGCTCAGTAGCTCGGTTGGAGATGATGTGTTTCTTACCTTGAGGTCGAACATGCCAGGCTTGGGGGCGCTGGAGATGTCCTCGCCGGTGCTGACCTTGTAGAGGCCTGATGATGGATAGTAAGTTAGGCCTACGGCTTCGTGTCATCGGGAAGAACATGGCTACAACGCACCGTAGAGCTCAAGGAGCTCGTCGTTGCCGGGCTTGGCGGTAAGCTTCTTGCTGTCGGTGACAGCCTGCTTGAAGGCTTGGCTCTGGGGGGCAGACATGGTGTATAGTGGTTTTAGGAAAAAGGGTAAGGATTCTTGGGGAGGGGAGACTTGCGGGCTGTTTGTAGCTGGTGAGGTTATATACTTGGAGGGGACTTGTTGGGTTTACTTTCTGTCAGTGTTGGGAGGGCGGAGGGGAAAGGGTTGGCTTTTGGCGGGGTTAAAGACGTAAACCGAACCGGGTCCCACACACCCGCTACGATCATATGCGCGGGGCAGCTGATGCTGTCATTGGGTTTGGCTGGGACACTGCACCGCCACAAGGGCCAGAGGGAGGCCTGTGAGGCAAGCTTGAGCCAGGGAGCTGTTCCCAGTTGTGGATCGCCTAACCTCAACTGAGTGCTTGAGGGGTTCAGCGTGACCTATGTACGACCTCGGCTCAATTGCACTCCCTGGTGTCTCGCCGATAATTTCCCCAGTGACTTTTGTCATCCCACTGAGGAACAAGGAGAACGGAATGCCGTGCCGGCAGCAGCAACAGGCTGGGTGGGGGGTTCTGAGCTTACTTACTACGTACGGGCTCGCTTCTCATACCGACATCACCCAGTGAACTAGCTCCTTCGGCAGGACTCTTCAGCATCCTCGTAAACCCTGCTTGTCGACATGGCCCACGGGCAGAAACCATTGCCAGTACAAATACCACCGCCGGCTCGCTTCTGTCACATCATTGCGGGCTGCCGCCTGTGCGGTCTTCGGCCGGCCTGCGTTGCATGGACGCTACATTTTGCTTGCACCATGGTATGCGTTCGGCCGAGTACAACAAACCGCGCGCCCTGCCGCTAGAGCGCCGGTCTTTTACTTCGACGTCTTTTCTCCAGAAGGAGCATCGCAATCCTTGCTTCGGCTCACGCCAAGTGGCCTGATGGATTGTTCTACCTACGTAGTAGATGGAGGGTTTGTCCTCTACACGGTGGGCAGCCTAGGAAAGCCACATACTCCCTCCAGACGAGGGAATACTGCCTCCTCGATGGTTTTTGAAAGCCTTTCGATCCTGAACATCGTCTGGGCGAATCGGATCGCAGCCGTACTCGACCCCTAGCTTATTTTTGAAGCACATGGCGGCTGGCTTGTCGAGTCTCCGGAGATGGTGTCAAGGCTGACTGACCGGTATCAGCCAACGAGGAAACAACGAGGAAACATGGGCAATTTCAGCCACCCCGCCATCAGCCTGCCGCATTGCGCCAAATTTCCACATGAAGCATGAAAGATACGTTTGCCTTCGTCTCTTCTCTCCCTCGCGTCCTGTGCTGTCGAGTGACACTGCGTCGTATCCTACTTGTCTGCTCTAAGCGTGGGGAAAGCCCGGACGGACAACGGGGGGTTCGACTTCCCACCCGATGGACGTTGGAGTCTTACATGAGTAGACCATATGCCCTACCGACCGCATGCTGTGTCACCTACGGCACGGACTTGAAGACTGAAACCTGGACAAAAACATGAGAGTGGCACCAACTCGTGTCGTTCATTAGCGCAGCCTTGGGTAGGACGGATATCCGGACCTACACAAGGCGAGCATTAGATCCCTGTACTTTGTTTTTGCGACTCTCGGGCCCGAGACAGCTGCGGCCATGAATAAAGATCAGACCCTCCCTGCTTTCTTTGAGCCTATGATCTAGACTTCAACAGCACCTGACGACTCGACGAACTGCTACATACTAGTTGGCGCTTGTTGGGCAACACGCCGATACCCAAGACTGACACTCCCGTCACCATCACTGCACACGAAGACAATCTACGCAACTACGCTCGTGAATTCGCGAACTCATCGATAAACAACTAGAACAACACGCCACGAAAACACGATGGTCAAGACGGTCGTTATTCTCGGTGCGGCTTACGGCGGTCTGGCTACCGCTCATCGATTGCTCAATTATACACGCCAGACAGAGCAAGATCTCCGAGTGATATTGGTTTCGAAGGTAGGAACTAGCTCCATTACTGTTGATCTGCCTCAATTGCTGGGTTTGCGTGAAACCGGACGACCCTCGCAAGAGCCGGAGGTAGCGCTAGGCTTCGGAGGCCCGTGGCGGATTGTAAATGTGATCCGCGCTTACTTTGCGAGGATTGGAGATAGCAGCATGTCATGAACGGGCTGTGAGAGCCTAGAATTATTTCTGGAGGCATTAGATCAGACACTTGCGGTCGACAGGCTGACAGGAACGGCAGACAACCCATTTCTACTGGAACCTGGCCTCCGTCCGTGCCGTCGTGCCTGACATCGTCAGAGACGAGCAGATCTTCCAGCCGATTGAGGCCGGTTTCGCCAAGTACCCAAAGGAAAGCTTCGAGTTCGTGCTCGGCACGGCCACGGGCCTTGATGTGGCCCGCAAGTCGGCTCTCGTCACTACCCCGTCCGGTCCCCGGTCGCTGCCCTACGACTACCTTGTTCTCGCCACCGGCGCCCGCTCCGCGAGCCCGGACATGCCGTGGAAAGGCGCCAACTCACACGAGGAAACTCTTGATCTGCTGCACAAGACGGCCGAGGGTGTCAAGGCGGCAAAGCACATCGTCGTGGCGGGCGCTGGCCCCACGGGTGTTGAGTGTGCCGCCGAGATCCGCTTCGAGCACAAGGATAAGGAGGTCATCCTGCTGTCAGCCCACGAGGAGATCCTCGGCGGCGACACCATTGCCAAGGGCGTTGAGAACGAGATCGTGCGGCTGGGGGTACAGATCAAGAAGAACGCGCGAGTGAGAACCTCACGGCCGCTGCCAGACGGCAAGACGGAGGTGACGCTCGTCACCGGGGAGACCATCAAGACGGATCTGTACATGCCGACGATGGGCCTCGTGCCGAACACCGAGTACCTCGACGCCAGCCTACTCACCGAGCACAAGTATGTCAACGTGGATGACTGCATGCGCGTCAAGGGCGCCGATAACGTCTGGGCCTGCGGAGACATCGTCACATCTCCGCGCGCCGGTTTCATGCTCACGGACAAGCAGGTGCGTTTGCAAACCCTCCTTCCCTCATCCCCCGCTTACTTTCACGGAGCATGGTGTACCTACTGTCCCCTGAAATTCGGTTAACTCCACTACAGGCCGCCGGCGTGGTCAAGAACATCGAGCTCGCCATCAAGGGCAAGGATCAGTTGGCCGTGAAGGGCATGCCGGTCGACGTCTTCGTGTGCGCCACCGGCCGCAGCCGCGGTGCGGGCCGCGTCGGCATCGTCAAAGTGCCCTCCCTCTTCGTCTGGGGGTTGAAATCCAGGACCCTGGGGATGAACTGGACTCAACCATACACCACTGGGGCCCAGTGGTGAGGGATCAGGCGTTTAGACTTGGAGCTCGAGAGCGGCTGATATTCGGTTATTGGAGGGGGGGCCGGGTCGCAGCTTGGAGTATGGTGTTGGTGTACTTACTTACTTTTACATTCTATTCAAACAACATGTATCATTTACTAAGTGCAGACAAATGCATCGTATGTTTGAATGGGCCTCCACGCCCTCTCTTTTCTCTCCGCGGTGAAGCGCATTCTATCCTGCGCCGTAACCCGTTGCACCCTTCTCATCAAATCTCACAATGGAACGGGCCAACATTATAATCTTACATGCACATATGCGTAAATATTAGGGATAAGAAGAAAAGGAAGGGGAATTCCCTAAATTGAACGTGAACGGTGGTACCCAGCCAAACCAGCTGCTGAGGAGGGACCCATAGAGGAAAATGCACCAAGCAAGCCACCCGCGTGCTCCCAAAAAATACAGGAAGAGAACAATGCCTCTTCTCTCTGCCTCTTCTCTCTGCGTTCTTGCTTCATGTCTTATCTGCTAAGCTTCTCGTCCTCAATCTCCCTCCGTAGCTGCTCAAGCACGTGCTGCCGCGACGAGAGGTGGGTCTCGAGGCCCTCGACCTGCTCCCTGACCGTCTGCAGGTCTTCCGACACGCTCTTGAGGCTGGCGCCGCCTTTGGCTTTGCCGGTCCCGTCCTCAAGCTCGCGCAGCTCCTTGCGCTTGTAGTCGAGAAGCTGCTCGAGCTCGCGCTTGACGAGGGCAGGCTTGCTGTCGCGCTTGCCGCCCTTCTTGCGCTCGACGTCGGCCTCAACGCGGGCCATCTTCTCGTCGAGCTCCTGAAGCTGCTTCTTGAGGCGGACCTCCTCCCAGTCGTCCGTCTTGGCCGTTGAGAAGTCGGTGCCGCTCGTCTTGAAGCCGCTGCGGCCGAGGCGCGTGAGGTACTGGTCGCCGAACTTAGCCTTGCGGCCCGTCGCCGTCGATTCGTCCGCCTTTGTTGCCCAGCGAGACGCGCCGGGCGCCTGGTTGTCGAGCTGATAGTCGATTTTGTTGCGCTCGAATGAGGCGCGGAGGGACGCGGGGACGGTGCGCGGGATACGGAACCCTTCGTGGCGGTTGTTGAGGATGTGGAGGAAGGCGAGGCAGGCGTCCTTGTTGATGGAGGGACCGGCCGAGGGGTTGATGAGGTTCCACGCCGAGCGGATGTCGGTGTCGGGGACGTCGAGGGATTCGTACAGGTCCTCAAGAGAGGAAACTGAAGCAATTGCACGTTAGCAGGTGTTTCGAGAGAGACGTATGTGACTTATCGGTATGTGAACATACATGCCACTTCGCCCCGCGCATCCCGGTTTTCTTGGTATATCGACTCGTATTTGGTCTTGTCTTGGGGGGTCATGTACCAGTCGAAGCCATCCTTCAAACCGGGCGAGTCCGGGTCATCCTCGACCTGCTCGAATGCCACTTGCTTCCCTGTAAGAGCACGATTCGCCTGGACAAGATGTGCTTTGGATTCGGGCACAAGCCAGTCGGGGAGTGTCGTGGGGACGTCTGAGTACTCCTAGCAACCCGGTCCTGTTAGCGATTCCGCGACGCCTATCTCAACTCCTTCCGCAGAGCGATTGAAGCCGCCTACCCCGTTCAAAATGTCAAAGATGACCCTCATCGCAACGCAAAACTCCTCAAAGTCGAGGTTACCATCGTTGTCAACGTCGGCGAGGTCCCACACCCGTTCGAGCTGATTGTCCGTCAAGCCGCTGTTCTTGAGCACCGGCGCAGCCTGCTCTCCCGTCAGGAACTGGCCCCCGCCCGTTCGGGCGGAGAAGATGTTCCAGTACGTCTCGATCTCTTGTGCTTCGATACGGGGAGCCATGGCGTACGTATTGCTTGTAGGAGAAAATGTCGTGCAGACGAAGGACGAGGCTGGCGGAAGCGGGGGGGGTGGCCGGTTTGTAGACAACTCGTCAGGTCGGGCTTGCTTGGGCCGTTTCGCTTGCGGTCGCGGCGTGGTGTGTGGATGCAAAGGTAACTCGGGCAATATGATGGCGACGTAACCCGAGTGCTGTTGGATGTTGAAACAGAAACGGGTGAATTCAGCCGGGGAAGTGTTGATGATGCTAAATGGATTGTCGTAAGGCCGCGTAGGTGCTCGGTCTAGGAGGTCGAACTGGGGTAAATCAGCGGGTTGGAAGTGGGAGGCGGTGCATCTGTAACTCGGTGCGCTCGGTGAAGAAGCTCGGTGATGTAGATTCGACCCACGTCGCAGTGTCAGGGGCCCCCATGCAAGCTTAGTTCAGGACACCCATTACGTAACGCACAGCGTCAGTCTGTTTCTAAGCCTGACGACATCATAACTTCAGTCTTATAAGAATGTCAAATATCAGCTACAGCAATTAGCTTTATCTTTCATATTCGTCACAAGAAGCGTATGGACTTAGAATCATATTAGGTCTTCTTATAATGGCTGCTTAACATGAAAACTATTGCGGTTTTTTTTGTGGCTAGCGCCCTTCATTATACAAGGTTATGTAGGCCTTGATTATGTTGGATTTTGAGTTCACAAATGAAGCCGCACCAGAAGAATACAGGATTTACGATCTGAAATCAACTGAATCTCATTATATACTACAAGTTGCTGCAAGTTGGGTATCTTAAACACTGTTAAGGGGCATTCCCCATCAAACCAAAGCCAACTTCCCTCCTTAGTGACTGTCCCTAGTCTACCAACCAAAATTGCCAGCAGGCCAAACAGGGATTTTAAGCTAGCGACTGTCCAGGATCATCTGAAAAGGAAACATTGCTGTCGTGAAAGAAAGAGACTTTTGAGAACAAGGATAGCAAGCCACCTGAGAGAGAGAGAGAAGGCTGAAAGCAACAGATGATGAACGCAGCAGCAAGACAGTCCTGCCAGTGAACGGATGCAATAGACGTATCTTATGCGTCTCATTTTGTGTTGCTTGCCTTCTTTGTGCTCTTCCCTGAAAGCCGAGCATTTAGTTGTTCTTGCCTCGTTTGGTGTCGTTGACATCTTCCCCTTCCTTAAGCTTTTCAGCTGCTTCGGATCTGATACGTTCATCTCTAGCCTGCTGGGCGATGGTATTGAGAGCAGATGGTCTTTGGTACCTGTTGGTGCGCGCAGGATGAAGAAAAGAATCAGTGTTGTTCTGCGGCTGCTGTTGAGTGCTAGGAACGCCGAAGTTGGCTCCTTGAGAGGTTTGTTGGCCAGCAGGGCGCGTATTAAGGCCCTGATCATAATAAGAATGGCGAGTTGTTGGGATTGTCATATTCTGGCGAGAAGCCGACTGGGAAGTCGAGAGGTACGAAAGTGTACCATTGTCATCGGGACTGGGGTTGTAATTCCAGTATCCTGGACGGGCCGCATTGGCGAGGTTCTGATGGGCCATCCAGAATTCCTCATAGTTGTTTGGCTGACGGCGCAGCAGCCCATCTCTGTTGACCTCAGCCTGAACTTGCGGAGTGTTTGAGTGCGCAACAGTCGCATGAGAAGTATTAGATGGCAGAGCCACCTGGATGAAAGACTGGGCACGAGAGTATGGAGAGATATAACCCCAAGTCGATTTTGGAGCTTCAAGCCGTCCTTCAACGTGAGCCTGAACGCCAGCATTTGTGTCACCCCCCGAACCATAAGCGGAAGCTGATTGATCAGCGATTGTGGTGCCTGGAGGAGCGGCTACCTGTCGAGCACCGGCGTCGTTCGCAGAAGAGCGAGGCGCAGCTGGTTGAGCCGGGGCTGGTTGTATAGCAGAAACCTCGGGCTTGGGGTATTTTCGTGGACGGCCTCGACCACGTTTAACAGGCTGGATAATACCTTGGGCGCCCATCTGCGGCTGGCTAGTCAGCTGTGGCTGAGGGGTTTGCTGCGGCAGGATTGTCTGCGCCGGAGTGATATTTTTGTTTCGAGGAGCAGACTTTCTGGCCTTCGTCTTGCGAGGTCTCTCGGTTCGAGGTCGGTATTCTCCATCGCTATCATCATCCTTTCGCTTTCGAGAAGTCTGCTTGCTTCTCGGCACAGTGGGTGATTCGAGATCATCGTCGGTCAAGGTCGGAGAGGCAGACTCGGTTTGTGGAACACTCAATACGGAGGTTTTTCCAGTGCTGTGCTTAGGGGCCGCAGAAACTCTCAAATTCTCCTGCTGCGTTTCCTTGTGGACCTGGCCCTTTGGCGTCTCAAAGTCGATCACCTGGAAACGTGGCTCTTGCATGGGAGTGGGACCAAGGAAATTCGGCCTGGTAGATGCACTGAACTGATTGTTCATTATGTCGCGATCTTGAAAAACGTTCGACGTGTGAGTGTGTACTCGTTCTTCCACAGGCTTTCCATGAGGAAACGAGTAGGTGTCTCTGCCCAAGTTTGGTCCCGGAAGGCGGACGAACGGATGAAGGGGTTGGACTGAAGGCAACAGTTCGTTCATCGAAACTTGACCTCCCGTTGAGTGGTCTGGTTGAGTCTGTGGCGTCGCCTCACGGATACGGATGACAGGCACCTGCAGCTCCAAAGAGAGAGGTTGGGGTTGGTTAGAGTCTTGCTCTGGCACCGACACGTCCTCACGGCCTCCTATCGGCTCGAATCCGGGGTACCCTCTCATATCGACAGAGGGAACGCGTTGAGGGAACAACTGCGGGTTGTACAACTCATCTATATCGCGATAGTTAATCGCGACAGGCAACTGCTGCTGACTGTTAGTTTATCCCTCGTCGAAATTGTCGTCATGCGCCAGAAAACATTCAACTTCGGATGAGTTGGCAGACCGAACGAGACAGAAGCCCGTGACTACTTACCTGGTTGATTTCTTCAATGGAGAAGTCCACATTGTTGCTAGGTGCAATTTGGCGGCGTCCTTGACTTTGAGTTCCTTCCAGGTTACCCGTGGGCCAACGCCCACTAGTGCTGGTTGTCGAAGGGCTAGGGCGAGCAAGGTAGGTTTGAAGCTCCTCCAGACACTTCGCCAGGTCTGGGCATACGGATGGGCCACTTTCCATCCAAGATACGAGTTGCCCATCTTGCAGGGGATGATTGTTGTTGGCACCCAGGAATCCCTCGCCTCTGTCCAGGATCACAACAACCCCGGCCATGATCTCGGGATCGATGGGGAGTGTGTGAAAGTCGGTGGAAATACCGCGCCATTCATCAATATCCTTGACGGCCTCCTCCTGACCCACCTGGCGCAGGTACTTGATTGCCTCCTCCCGGTCGGGGCTCTCGAGGACATCGGTCGGAAGATGAGGTCGGGTGTAGTCATCAATCTCATCTACACCCGACCAATGCTCTCCAGAGTTTCTGAGAAGATCAGAGACCGAAGTCTCGTCGATCTTCTTAGCCCATAGCTTGGTCGCTCGGTGGAAATTGATGTAGAGAGTGACGAAGTTGATGACGTCGGGAGTTGTCATCTGGAGGGTTCGGATGGCAGAAGCAAAGGTCTTATACTGGCAAAGGACCGAGAGAATGATCCATTGTCCACTATGAGAAAGCTCACGCCACTCGAGGCGCTTTTCAATATCCTCGGGCTCGGGGCTGCCCCAATCCAGGTCGCCTGTCACTGACAAATAGAACTCTTTGAAGCTCTGGCCTCGCTTAGGGCCGACGACACTGAGATCTTGCGCCATGGAGATGTTACTCTCTATGGCACTGCTGTTGGCCTTTTCCTCGTCGGCCATCGAAACGCGGTAGCTATCTTTATCCCCCGGTAGAGATTAGCAAATAGACTCAAGGTAAAAACCAAAGAGGTTGATAATTGTTGTTACAGGTATCATTCTCCATACAACCATCCTGCTCGTCTCCTTTTCTGTGACAAACGTGCCAACTTGCGAAGGATGACCGAGGGGGGTAGACAAGGGACGACTCTTGGGAGCAATTCTTGGATTGAGCCTGGGAATTGGATGAACCTTGTACATACCTGTGACTTTTCAGACTACCTAGACTGATGTGAAAGGGTTGTATGTTGAAGCTTTTGGTCTTTTCTTTTGGCCGACCCCTCTATGAGAGTAATCCCACGCGATACTCTTGAGAGGATGAGAATGGGAAGATACGGATGATGGAGAATGAGTGTGAAGAAAAGGGATATGAGATGACCCTTGTGAGGATTTTGCCGGGCGAGTAAAAATGTGCGGGCGAGGCAAGGGCTGTGGGTGAAAAAGAAGGGAAAGGAAAACAGAAAAGGCAATGGAAAGAACTTTAGACCGCGTTGTAAACAGAAGATGAGAGCTTTTATTCATTTTTTGCAGTTGTGTGAGTGTGAGTAGGCCGAAAAGAAAAGGCAGGAGCAGCAGTGCCGGGGTTTAAGTCAAATCAGTCGCTCCTTCCCTCTGGCAGGAACTATCTGAAGGCACATAACGCCTTATAGAGGGTCAACAGGCCAATTTCTCAAAAGAAAAATAAACCAGATTAGGGGTTTTAATACTCACCTGACCTGTTGGTCCTGCATGTGAATAAGAGTGGCAGTTGTTTGAGTCGTACATCGAGCATCTTCATTTATGGTTCCATCATATGCCCTCTTCCCGAGCCCATAGGGATAAGAGCAAGGCCATCAAGTTGTCTACGAGCAATACAAAATATAAGCAATCTTAATCAGTCCTCAGACCTGTGAGCAACCTCATCTTAGGGATTCTATTACCCTTCTGGCATGTTGAGGTACTTGCACAGTAGACCCTGTTTGAAGACACGCCGAGAAAAGTCATTACACAGCCGCAGTAGACGAGCGTTGTCTCCTTGAACAAGCGTGCTCTCTTTCTTTAGCGTCAAGAAGGAGTTTATACTTGTCGACAAGAGCAGGTCGTTGTCGGCCAATAACGGGTATATCAACACCCCTGACGCCTATCTCCATGTTCCCAACCGAGTTCTATTGATGTCCCCAAAAGCAATAGCAGTAATAAAACCCCGTGAAAAACCATCAACGATCGACTTTCTGCTAAAGAAGCCAGTGCTCATTCCTGGCAAGACGTCTTATGGCACCTCCACTTGCGGACCCTCCTCAACCGGATGTTCAGGTTCTCTAAGTCGCCGAGCCACGATCAACGAAGGGAGCAAATCTGCCCCTGTCTTGATAGCGTTCTCGATCCGCGGTGAAAGTCGCATAACCATCACCCACCAGCATGTCGTCCTCATTGAATGTCGACTCGATTCCTCGCTTGCCTCGGCCGCTAGGGCCGTTTAAGTGACCAGCCCGGGGAATGTCTCTTGTCGCAATAGAAACACTTCTCTGGGCGTTGAGTATGTCCTCATATGCCTGCAGCATTCTCTTTCCGTCCTCGTCAAAGTTGGCGGAGAATCTCTGGATCGAGATGAACTGGACTGCCGAAACCATGTCTTTGCCGTACATGTTCATGATGTACGCTGCAGCGACGAAAGTTGACCGGTCATTTCCTGTCTCGCAGACAAGTAGCACCTTTCCGCTCTTGAAGCTGTCGTTGTCAATGATCATTTGGCCCTCCTGCACGGGCATTGCCTGACTACGGTAGACATCGAGAAGGTGCCCGTTGATCTTCGCCACAACACCGGGGAAGCCACGGATCAGTTCTGCGTTGTCTTGGACATCCAGGTACTCGACTCCTATGCCCAGCTTTTGCGCGACCTTATCCACGCTCATTAGCCTCGCTTGGGCGACCCTTGAATGGCGCGTCACTATGATCATGGTGATGCCCTCCTTGGCAAGCCAAGCCTCGTCGCGGGCAACAGACAAGGGACCGAGGTAGAGGAAATCCAAGATTGACTGAGCCTTGCGCCGGGATTCGTAGCTCCATCCTACTGATCTGTCGGTAGCCGTTTGGCTTTTGTTTCGGGTGATGATTCTGAGATCCTCGCTCGTCAACCGCATTGCGTCTACATTGTCGAACGAGGGAACGATGGTGGCTGCAGCAGGTCCCTTGGGATATGTCAGGGGAATTGGGATATAGGGGGGGCTCGGGGGCCTGTGGCTATACGGGGCAGCGGCAACGGTGTCAGAGAGGTGTTCTTTCGAGGTCTCCATGTTTGCTTGCTGGTTGATGCGGGGTTTGAGGCAGAGCTGGTGGATAGTGATGAAGTACGTTTCGAGGCCGCCCGTATGCGCACTGACTCGGCACAAGCAGGGCAGCTTGGTCCCCCGCTTCTGACCTTTCCAAGCGTAGTGGTTGATGTCAACGACACGCGCAGTGGCCCGAGTAGCAGAAGCAAAACTTGTAGGATTTGCGAAGTATGACTGGAGTGAGATGCTGACGATGGGCGAAGCGGCGTTGAGTTTGAGGGATGTTGATGTAAAGTTGAGATGTGGAGTTGGGAAGGTACAGAATCGGTGCTGCACTGCTATGGATACACTACCTAGGTATCCGTAGTAGGTACCTTGGGTACATGAGGTCGGTAAACTAAACCGAAGGCCCCAGCGTCTAGACCACCCCCACTTAGCTGGGTAGACCCGTCAGGTCTTCGGTAGAGGCAGGCCTTGTGTCAATCCAATTCCAACGTCACTTCTGTGGGCATCGCACTGAATCCAGAAGACACCCGGTCAGGGTACGCTTCGATCTGGTTGCAACATGGGTAGTTTTCCCTCGCCGCGAGAAGAGCAGCAAAAGCAACTGGCTACGTTGAAGATGTACGCGTGACAATGGCAGGCTTTTCAATGAGCGGTTGATTCTTCGAATCGGCTTCATGCAGCTAGCTACCTCCAGGTCCAAGCTGCAGCATCCATGTTGGTCGCACGACAGCACTCCATTGGGTACTGCTGATTGCTCAGGGGACTTGGGTCTTGTCCTGCATCCTGCATGGGATAACAAACGAACCCATGTGTCTCTACAGTGGTACTTGCCTCCACCTAGATGCCCTCTTACCTCGCTGAGTTAACATTGGGAAAACAGGTGACGTTCATGCATCACTCTCTAACACTCGCAGGGTCAACAGGGGGGGAGGTACGGCAAAACCTCTTCGAACACCCGCCAGCCAACCATCAAATTTGGCTTGCCGTACAACATCCGACACTGTCCTTCGTAGATACAACTCAAATGGGGCCATACAGTACTAGGACCTGGACGAAATCACATTTGATTTCTAAGCATATCCTCACAAGGTCCGGTGTCCTTAACCATGTTTTAATAGGGTTATAATTTAACTGACGTTGTCTTTGGTATTATCTGGGTCTTACAGTAGATGCTGTGACCGAGACAAGCTTCAGTGAAACAAGCGTGTTTTTCGGGCGGTCAGCCGGTGAACCCAGATCACAAACCGACTGGAAGATTGATACATAACTACAAGGAATCATTCGAGCAATGAGGTTCAAGCAGCGTCTATTCAAAAAGTATAGGGCATCATAACTAGCAAACGCGCATGTGTCCGATACAGCATCTTACAACTCCTCGGAAACAGTCGCACTCTTCTTCTCAAGAGCAGCAAAGTCAGTGAAGCCAAGCTCGTACACCAGACCAAGAGTCATTTTGGCGTGCTCAAGCATGTGGTCAAACGACAAGTACTTGATGGTATCGTCGGTGCTATGTATGTGGTTGTCCGAGTACTCGAAGGCGGACTCGATGACGAAGGCGGAGGGATAGCCGGCCTTGCTTGCAGAGGCGTGGTCAGAGCAGGCGTATCCGCACTTGGTCTCAACGTAGGGAACCTTGCAATACTGTGTACTTGGTTAGTATGAAGGTGCTAGAGTCGTGGTGCAAAGCCGAAGCGACTTACCTCAACGATCACCTTCTTGATGAAGTCGGTCAGACCAGCGTCAACGAAGTCAGTGATGACACCAACGCTCTCGGGCTGGCCGGCATCGAGCGTCCTTTGCACGAAACCGGTCATGTCCTGCTGGAGCATGGCCTTGATATCACGCCCCTCCTGCTCGTACGACGAGAAGATGGCCTGGCTACCAAGCAAACCGCCCTCCTCAGCGCTGTACCAGTGGAACTCGATCGTGTTGTCGGCCTTGCCAGAAACGACGTCCTTGGACTTGAGCAGGGTGCGGAAGGCCTCGAGGATAGTCATGGAGCCGCTGCCGTCGTCGTCAGCGCCGGGCGCCGCGAGGATGGAGGGCAACCACAGGTTGATGGAGTCCTGGTGGGCGCCGATGATAACAGTGCTGTTCGACTTGCCGGGGATGGTGACGATAATGGAGCTCTGCTGCCAGGTATGGGGGAAGTGCTCGGCGTAGACGTGCTTATCGGCGCCGGCCTCCTTAATGATGGAGTTGATCTTGGAGAGGAGCCACTCGGAAGACTGGCGGCCATAGTCGGACTTGAAGTAGCGGGTGTGGAAGCTTGTGAACTTCTCGAGATTCTTTTGGATTTCGGACTTGTCAAGGTCCTTGATGAGAGGCTTCACCTTGTCTTGGAGGTGGCATTTCGCGGGGAAGACGCTCTTCGCCTTTGTGTGCAGGCGGATGGCGCCGAAGTCTTTGTGGTCGGTGATATCGAAGAAGCGGTTGCCGTTCTGTGGAACGAGATGTCAGTTTGGCAAGATAGTAGCGGCAGATGAAGGGAAGATGTACTCGGCGAAGCTCCCACTTCTCCTCCTCGGTCACCCAGCGAGTGTCGCCTGGGGCAAGCTCAATCAAGTACTTCTCGGGCTCGGAACCGGCGGGATACAACTGGACGCGATTGATTTCATCTTCGGCAACAAAGCGGGCGCTGACCGAGTGTGCCAGTATGGCAAGAAGCGAGGCTCTGGTGACCTTCATTTTCGATATGGAGATGGATGCTGGGGAGGTTGGATCGGAGGATGATACGGGGGAAGGTGAGTGGGCGGATGTGGATGTTGTTGGACCGAAGCCGAACTGATAGGTGCCTAGAAAGCGACCAGTGAGTGGGGTCTGCGACAGCTTGGGAGGTTCCCTAGTCTCATCATCCCCGCGTTGCCTGGCACGCTGGCCAAGAAGACGCCCACAAATTAGTCCTGCCAAGCGGGTACCTTGCCTCGGGTACGTACCGCGGATGTCCGTTGATCACTTCGATGTCATACCTGCTTAGGTACTCTCCAGACCAGACACTGTGCCCCATCTACCTAGGTACATAGGTAGGTAGGTAGCACAAATATTCCCTCGAAACGACCCTCTGTACTGATTGTTTGTCAAATTGATGCCGAGTCGAAATCAATCACCCAAGCCGTAATAGTTGTCGGTGCAAAAGTGGTCGTGGGCGTGGGCGTGCCACGTACCAGATCGATCCGTACCACAATACGACAACCGAGGGTGGGCGTCTCCCGAAGACGAGCGACCATTGCTATTCCATAGCCGATCTAGCGCCATCGGGATCCTGCAGAGGGGCGGGGGGTATTTTAACACTTTACAATACTCAGAAACAATATCAATAATTGGGGGCAAAAACATGCAACACCAGGCATTCGCCGGTCGTCTCCGACCCGACTACTACTCTGGCCCTCGCTGGTTTATCTAGGAGAGAGCGGACGGGATCTCGAGTTCTCCAGTGGGTGTGGTCGCATGTGTTGGGCCAATCGCCTCAGAACGCTTTTGTATGCAGTCGCGACTCCACCCACGGCACTGCGTCCCATCCATGACCCCGACGCGGTAAGCATCCATGGACCATCGGAGAGCGGGATGGGTCGGCAGCTGGACCCGTCCGCCGGTCAGTCAGTGTCCGCATTTGCGAGTCGTCATGGGTCCATGCTTTCCGCTCGATGGCTTGTTTGGTCCCAGCTAGTCTCCATGGTCTGCCAAGTTGGCTGCGTAAAACCACGCCTACTGGCCCTCCGCCACGTTTATTCTCTACTGGGCAGGCCGTGGAAAGAGATTGCAATGGATGAGATCCGAACCGGTGCATCGGTGCATTTCTAGACTCGCCATCACAACTTTGCCTTTCGGAATTTAGTCCGAGCCCCAATCCAACTGCTCAAGGTCGTGTTGGACCTGCTGCCACAACGGTAGGGAGACTGGATGTTGTTCAGGTGAACGGACACCGGACTTGGGCGGGCTTGGTGCTCATGCAATCAATGATATCACCCCGCGACTCCGCATGTTGCCCAAGCGCATCCCCGTCCATATATATAAGTGCCCTGCATGGAGGTATAATCTGACCACCCGTGTCTTGCTTTTCATACCGCAATCTCCTTCGCTGGTCCTCTCCGACGTTGCTCCAGCAGATAAGAAGCACTCTACGTTAAACAATAATTGAGCCGGTATTGCGCTCAGAGCGAGTGCTCCCCCAACATAACAAAATGGCCGACTCTAAGCCCGAGAGAAGGCACTTCGACCTCATCAAGCGCGGCGTCAAGAAGCCCAATGTTCCGGGTACCCTCACCTTCATCGGCCTTCGTGGCCTCGACCCGTTTCTACAGTACCAGCTCGTCGCCGGCGGCCTGGGCGCCTCCATCCTCGGCAAGGTCGGCGTGAGCTCCATCCCACTCAACGTCGCCGCGCTCTCCACGACGAGCATCTCCCTCATCGACAATCTTCACCTCCCGCTGCCGCACCTGATACTCCTGGGCATGTCCGTCGGATCCTTCGTTAAGCAGGCCTACTGGCTCGTCGCGCTCTCGGCTGAGGAGTTCCCCCCCTCGAGCGCCATCAGCGTGAGCTTCTACAACAACCTTGTCAACAGCGCGAACTCGCTTCTCCTCCTCGCCGCCTCCACCTCCGTTCTCACATCGCCCCGCAACTTCCCCGGCACTTCCCTCCCCTACCAGGTCGTCCTTGGAAGCGTCCTCTACGCCGTAGGCATGTTCCTCGAAACCACCTCCGAGTGGCAGCGCAAGCAGTTCAAGGACCGCCCCGAGAACCAGGGCAAGGTCATCAAGACCGGGCTTTGGAGCTGGGCGCGCCACATCAACTACGGCGGCTACGCCATGTGGAGGGCCGGCTACTGCATGGCCGCTTCGGGCTTCATCGGCGGCACCATCATGGGCGTGTGGCAAGCAGTTGACTTCCTCGCGCGCGGTGTGCCGGCGTTGAACGAGTACTGCTCGAAGCGCTATGGTGAGCAGTGGAGCCAGTTCAAGAAGGAGGTGCCCTGGGTTTTGATCCCGGGCATCTATTAGTCAAGTTGGGTTGGAGTTGATGCATTGTTCCGTTCAAAACGCTAAATATTGCCATCGCGATTTGGTCGCAAGAGCCGACCCTTAAATTTGAAAACCATGTCACAAAAACCGTTGCATACACCTCTTCATGCTGCAAAAGCGATGTAATAAGTTCTGTGCCAAAACTGTTTCGGCGGGGTTATGTGAGTAAACTGCAAATGCCGACACACTGTTATGCAAAGCATCAACCCATTGTGTCCTGAAATGAATCCGTAGGGGAAAAGTCATGCCAATGCTCGGCCCGCAACCCGGCGGGTGAATGCTCTCCTCTCACGTTCAACAATACTTGCTCACATGCTGTCCTCCATCTGTCGACTCCGAACCTTGGCCCAGTCGTCGCGCTCCTTCTTGCCGCCTTGCTGCTCCAGACCCATGCCGCGCTCAACCCACTCTTTGCTACCCATGTGGCTCAGGCGGGAAAGCGCACGTGCAAACGCGAAGGCCTCCTCGTCGCCCGAGAACAGGCCCTGGAGGCCCTTGATCGAATCGATGTTGTGGTCCAGGTCCTCCAAGAGGTGCGTTGCAGCGTTGTCGCTCTGACCAAAGTCCTTCTTCTCCTGCTTCTCCAAAGATTCCTCCAGCTCGGCGCGCGAGACGAATAGTTCCGTCAGGGGCTTCTCCGTCGTCAGGACCAGCTTCGCGTGCGATTCGTACACGGCGTCGATGAAAGTGATGAAGCGACGCGCCAGGTCGCGCTGGCGGTACGTCATACCAGGCACGTCGGTGATGACGAAGGCGTCGTAGTTTCGCACCAGCTCGAGGTAGTCCGCTGCCGACGTGGCCTTGCCAATAAGTTCATCGAACGTGAACCACGCGCAGCGGCCGCTGACGCGCGGTACATGAATTTCACGGCCCCAGACGTTCTGCACCTCCGAGTGCGGCTCCGGGCTCTCCGGATCGCCGAGGAAGCGAAACCACTTCTCGGCATGGGAGTTGGCATGCGCATCCAGTGGGGTGTGGTACACGCCGGAGGGAGGTCTCGGGATCTTGCGGTAGTCTGTCGGAGAGTCCAGGTTGATCACGTGGAGCCTGCCTTTGAGCAGCTTGATCGCCGGAACGAAGGACTCCCGCTGAATTCCATTTTTGTAGAGTTCGTCGGGGTGTCGATTCGAGGTTGTGACCAGTACGACGCCATGCGACATGAGCGACTCAAGTAATCTGCCGACGTGTCAGCAGTTGCCGCCTCCCAAACAGCACCTCGACAAAAAAGAACTCACCTTCTCAGAATCATAGCGTCGGCCACATCCGTACACTGAAACTCGTCGAAGCAGAGGACGTTGCCCTTGGCCGCGATGTCGGCCGCGACGAACGGCACGGCATCGACATCGTTGCCATGCTGCATCTTCATCTTGTGTAACCGCTTATGGACATCCTGCATGAAGTTGTGGAAATGGATTCTCGTCTTCGTCTTGACGGAGCTCGGCAGTGTGTCGTAAAACAAGTCCATAAGCATCGTCTTGCCGCTGCCGACGTCGCCATAAAGATATAGGCCGCGGGGCAGGTTGCTCGGGATCGCTCCTATTGTGGCTTGAGCCGCCTTGCCCCCACCGAACCAAGATCCAAACATCGACTTCGCGGGCTTCAAGGATTCGAGAGTCGGGTGGACGACTTCGGGTGCACGGTATTCGACTAGCTCATCGTGGAGGTGTTGGAGGCTCTGGATGATGCCTGCAGCGTGTCAGCATGTGATGCTCGAATCCTTGTCGATCTCGTACCTCTTTGGTGTTCGTCGTTGCGCAGGATACCTGTGTCGACCCGGCGGTCATATTCTTGGATCGGGCCATGATGGTCCTTTGAAGCTGCCTTGTTTTAGCCCCTGAGTTGCGCTGCTGCTGTCACTGGAAGCGTTCCTTAACCTACTGGTGTTTCCTTCGGTTGCGTCTGCTACAGCTGACGCAGCTCTTCTCTGCACTCTGTTTTTGGAGTATCCCTTGGAAATACCGGCAAAATGGCTGGTTCTGGTGTTGTTTACTTGGGTTGTTTGGCAAGATGCGCAGAGTGAGTGGCGGAGGATGTTTGGCCTTGGGAGGCTTCGGTGGGTGGCAGCAGCAGCTGGTAGTGCCCTGCGTCGGCAAAGGGGGAGTAAAGGGCCAGCACCGCGCATTGTAGCTGGAGGGGAAGTTAACAGAAATCAAAGTCTAGGGGTATCACCAAGCAAGAATGCATGTTACGCAAGTATGCGCGCAGTGCGATAAGACGCAGTGTTAGGACAACAGAATTACACTCAGTGTTGCATGTGGTGTGCAAAAGTAACAGAAATAGAAAGCGCACCTTGAAAAATGACGCTATTGCCTGCTACCGCCGCCGGCTCTCAGAACTGGTGCCGAATTGAGGGACTCGAAAGCCAGCGGGATTTGAGGGTGGAGAAGCCGAAAGATGCCGAACTCCGGACTATGCCGATTTCGGTCACGTCGGTCGGTCAAGAGGAAATTTGGAACTTCCTCACCCCAGGTCACACACCTGGGTTGAACGCCATCATCCTATCTGAAACTTCGACTTGGCAGTAGCACCATGGAGAGCTCTTACCCTGCTTCGGCTTCCATGATCGTCTTTACTTGACAAGGGGATGGTTTCTCTTAGCTCTGAGTACACTGTCATAGAAGTCAGCGGCTTTAGCTGCTCGATTGCATTGCTGTTGTTAAATTGCGGCCGATTCTATCCATAAACAAAAACCTGAAGCCACCCCAAGTTGAACCAGAGGAACTAATCGTGGCTTACTTGGCAGTCCTCGAGCAGCAGTCGCCTGGCATTTTGGTTCTGGAACACCATAGGAATGGCCCTATCCTCTATATTGTCTCGTTTACGTTGTTCGCCTCGCACATATGTGCAGTCGCAGGGAGCATCGATGCCGCCTTTGGCTTTCTCGTAGTTCCCTTAGCCACTTGCGTGCCTTCCGACAAGCCTAACTCTACGAGGCGCTGTCACATAAGCGAGCCTGACATGTCCAGCTTCGCTGTGTTTTGGTTATAGATTAAAATGTTGCTTTGCAAGCATTCGATGCTGATGATGTATGCCACCTCCATGCAGGAGATCCATCAGGCCATTGAGAAAGCTAGCCATCATACTCGAACTTGGAACGTTTGCTGTCATAGACTGTTCAAAGCGAAATTGTCCCGCTGCACCCATAAGCCTCAAGATGCTTTTGAGGATACACAGGAGATGGAAGCCGGGTGTTGGATATGAGGTGGAATCCAAACGTTGGCATGTAAAGATTGGGAGATATTTTCGGACTGCTAATGATAACACATAGAATGCCGAGTTTGGAACACAGTCCAGAGCCAGGTTACGCAATCCGCCAATAGACCGTTTATACGGTGAATCCTCTTGCACGATACCTGCTCAGCAATCATCACCCCAGTAAGAGAACTCCTGTTCCCTTCTTCCCTGTGGTCTACCTACTGTCGATGGTTCAGCACCATGTAAGCAAGACCCATATCGCCTGGGGTAACGTCTAAGAAATAGTCACCGATGGGCTAGGTCTGGTATTGAAGCAGTCTGCTGCTTCTTCATCGGAGGCCATGTGAATGTTCGATTGATAGAAGACAGGATCAAAAGGGTGCCTATCCTTGCTTCCAACTATTACAACGCCCCCTTCCTAGACCGCAGCCTCTCTGATATGCACGAAGACCCAATTTGCAACGTGCTATTCGCTAGAAGGCCCTCCGGAGTTGTGCACAGAGGATGCTTGGACGGCTTCTGGGCCTAAACACAACCAGCCAGGCCCTGAACTCTTGATACCTCAACAGCTGATACAAGCGATTGAACAAAACCCTCGCTCACCTTCAGGCTCATTCATCTTGGCAGCTTTCTGACGAGACCAGAGTCAAATCCCTGGCCCATGGGAAACAGCTATGCCACCCCCGCTTGATGTGTTTAGCGGTCCTGTGGTGCTCTGCGGGAATGTAGCAAGTTGGGTACCGAAAGACACAACTCCGTAGATCCGGAGGGTGGTTGGAGGACAAGTTGTTGAGCTTGGGCGAGTGTATTATCGACAGGAACGAAGCGTACCGAGATCGCTTGACGATGCTAGATCGTCCAAGAAAGTAGAGGTAGAGACCAGTGAGGGCGAGATTGAGTGGTACAGCAGTTAGTCTGTAGTCGTTCGTGCCTTCCCAGTGCCTCCGCAAGCTGATGTGGACAGGAACTCTAACATTTATCCGAGAATGCAGTACAATAAGGCGGCATTGTTACGATAGCTAAGGGATTGGGGTACCTATGCCCGGAATGATAGTATCATGATGTTAATCGAGGCGGTCGAAGGATAGGCAACACAGCAGTCTATTGTCCGAAATCCTGCCTCCTTCATTTTCTTCTCCGCGGTGAGTCAGAACATTCATATCCGACGAGAAATATCTGCTTGTTTTGGGTTATGAGCTGATGGACCGCCGCTCTGTGCAAGTACGTAATGGGACTACTAAGGGTTTCTCAAGTTCAAAATCTCGCACCAAACTCCGGTTGGAGATGTGAACACGCCACCAGCGCATCCACTTGTCTTATTCTGTGACCTTTTTCCCTTGTCAGCATTGGTGGCTCGAGCCTCTTCCCCCCATCTCCTGAGGAGGTGGGGAGTTTTGATCGCATAGCTTCTCGCAGTTCAAACAGACTACAGCTTCTCGCCACCCCCGGTCTAATATACAAGGTCATGGAAGCTTCGAATGACAGCCAGTATGGTATCACTAAAGCTTACTGGAGTGTCTAGAATTCAGCAATGCCAGCAATTGTGTCAATTTAGCAGTACTTGGACCCATGGCCGCTTTGGCCTGGAGGAGCGGACTTCAAAATTCACTTACATTAGAGTAGGTAGGAAGAGAGGGAGACGCACTGGCAACGCACAGATAGCCCGTCTCAATGATAACGCCTCTTTCTTGGACATCGCCTGGCCCAGGTGTCCCTTTCACATGGCGGTTAAAAATGCTCTTGTTCACACTTGACAAGCGTGCTTGGTGCTGGCAATGGGGAGTCCTTTGAGGTACAGGCACGATGCCTACCAAGTAAAGACACATTGTTTTCTGCTCTTCGATAGTCCATGTCAAGAGCATATAACTTCCATGACGATGGTATTCGTCGAATCGGGTCCTTTGCTCCGTTTCACTGCCTTCAGTCTTAAGGGTACCAGCTGTGAAGGGTTGGACAGCATCATCGCCGGCCTAGAAACCACCATGTTTGAAATTCCCTCCCCCCTCAGCTACCAAAACGAGTCTCTGTTTCCATGGTTATGGTTCCGGGAATTGCAAGAGCCCAGCGGCAATACCTCTCGGCGAGACGCTACAGGTTGAGCGAAAATAGTTCGCCTGTGAAAGAGACATTTCCCCCCTTCGTTAACGGCTGGCTAAGACCCATTGAACCCAAGTTCTCTGATGTGGCGAGACGCTTCTTTCCCAGCCCTAAGATGATATTTCTGATCGACCAACCAGAAGTTCGATGCTTGACGACATGGCTTCGAAACCACCATAACTGCCCGTTCTGTCGCCAAGAGCTTATCCACAGTAAATGCGGACACGGCGTTGCTCCTCTTCACACTACCGTGGAAGAAATATTCCTTATACCAGCCACGATCCCAGAAGGGGATATGATGCCAGAGTTATGCCGTCGATGCTTAGCGACTGCTTTGAGAACCTCGGCCGAAGCACGGTACGATGCCTGCAGGCAAAGATTTGTACAGGCGAGGCGTCATTTTTTTCACATCCGAGAGCCGGGGCGATGCTACACTAGCTTCCTTATGCACAGAAAGACCGACTTCGAGAATATCATGCTGGAGGAGTATTATGTCAAGATGACTAACGCGTGGCTGACCTGTTGGTAGGACTGGACAGTCACGAGTGGTGGATATGGTAGCCCCTATTTGTCAACCTAGTGGGTAGGTATTGTTGTATATGGAACATGTGGTGGAGGGGGTCTCGGATTCTCGGATGGCGCGCAATCTTTGCTAGCAAGCGAAGGCCGCTCCCGAGGCGATTATTTCCCAGGTCCGTTGCGTTGGGATCGCCAGTTTCTGCAAGTCGCCCGCAACCCAGAATACGCCACATCCAAACAAAACACCAAGCACGGCAAGTTCGGTGGTTGTAGTAGACCTGGTATTTGGGACAGAGAAGGAGCTTTCTCCCCGATATTGCTTGCAAGAGATTGACGCGAGTAGTCTGAGGTTGAGAAGAGTGAAAGACGTAGCCAAGGCGGTTCCTCCTGAGACTGCATAGGTATACTAGCATGACATGAACAACATGATAGAAAACAAACACAGAAGGAGTACCACACCTAATACTGAAGGTGGGCGGTGGATCACATCTGCTAGGGTTGTCAGTCATGCCGAGATGTGGCCAACGACCGACCGACCAGCCAGACCAAGGTGTCATCCGAAGAGAGCAAGAGTGGAGACCGAATATGGTTGGTCGACGGAGTGAATTCCGACGGGCCAGAGGAGGGGAATAGAGGAGGCTTGGCCATGTTTAACAGCCGGAACTTCTTCTCCAGTCGAGTATCTCACCTTTTCTTCTTACGTCGCCCCAGACACGCTACACGCAATGGTGTCAATGTTCTTTCCGATGAATGGGCAGCTTTATTTGTCAACTTCAAACGTGGTCGCAAGGGTGATTTCGGTAAAAAGAAAATCTAGATGAATGTTGCTTTCCTTGACGTTATGGACCGCACTCCGATGAGTCGATGCCTGGCAGGTGGAAGCCAACCATCCGCAGACTGGGTAGGCAGGCGGGCGGGGCGACCAAAACTCCGACTCCCGTCCCCGAAGTTAGGTTAGGACAGGAATACCTGGACTACGTATCCGTACAGTTTACCCAGATGTAGTGTAGCGTGAAGATACTTCGGGAAGCTACGATATTCTACGAGTTCGTGTTTTTCGTCACCCGGCCTGGCAGGAGGATAGGTGCAGGTGAGGTGGAATTGAGAAGCAGGTCCCCTCCCAAGAATCCTACCCGTGGAAGGACCAACAAAGCAGGGCGAAGGTACGGATAAAGTAGGTAGGTAGGTAGGTAGTAAGGCAGAACCAGGAAGTGGATACAATGCTTGGCGGGCCACTGTGCTGTGAGCGCCTGTGGCTTGCAGTGTTCCATCCTACCTACCCAACTACCATTTGTCGCTTTGCCTGCTGGCGACGGCCGGCGGCTCATGGGTAGTCGACGCAGTCTGGGAAGCCCTGATTCCTGCCGAAGTCGTCCTATGAATTATGCGGCCCCCAATCACCTTTCATATGATGATCCGGCCGAGTCCAGGTTGTGTTCCCTTCTGAAGTGAGCTCTCTTCCGAAGTGGGCCGGCTAGAAGCCCGCATCCGACTATTCCTTTCGTCATGCTTGTCTATACCTAGGTGGCGGCCGCATGACGGCTGCAACTTGCAACTGGCAGGGTTCTATTCCTATAGCCCAACAGGAACGTCCGATCTTTTTCTAGTGGCGGTGGTGTCTGGCTGTGGTACAACTCCATGGGTTTGTTACCCTACCAAACAAACAGCTTGCCACGCCCGCCATCCCAATGGATATACCGTTCCCACATATGCTCCAAAGTGGTTTCGTCGGCAGAATGAGTTCGGGTGACTAAAGTCTGATAAATGCTTTTTACCAGTAGCATTGGTTCTGAGCGAGAAGGCTTCAAATCCTCCGTCACAACTAAGGCGAACGGTGCTCCAATATTCGTTTAACGAGACACCCGAGTCTTCGCCGTTCCGTCCGCCACCGGAATTATTCGCTGCCGAAAAGCGCTGTCATTCTGCCATACTGCCAAGGTCAGTGAACGGGCGCGTTTGTGTTCTGGTAAGTGGGACCTCAAGATCCTTGGTACGTTTCGTGGTAGCCATCCGCCAACAGCACATCTGTGTGCCCCTTAAAATTGTCTCGCCAGCTGGTCGAACATCGTATGCCAGTTATGCTCAGTTCTAATCCATATATCCTACCCCTCATGTTTTACCCCATCCATATGTTGCTGCAGATGCTCTGACTAGTCTATGGAAAGGCAATGAATGCTTGGGGATTGGTATGGCTTCTCTTTCAGGTCGTTCACAGTAACCGGGGTCAGCTCCAACGTCGTTGCAACGACACCGCTTCTGTCCAGTGATTTTAACTTGTTGAAGCCACTGAAATATCCGGTAACCTGCTGCGTACATGGTTCGTGGTTGAAGTCTTCCTTAACTCCTCATCATTCTGGAGAAAAGATGGCTGACAAAGCCTACCCAATAGTATAGTCGGGACCGGAGGCTCTGCTTTGATGGCCGGCCCTCTTTTGGCCGACCCCCGTTTTCCAGCCAAATTCCTCAATCCTTAAGGTCCACTCAGCGAGAGACGCGTGTTGCCACAAGCGGTAGGCTTTGAATGGATTCGTCTAGTTCGTGTTAGCCCCTCCTCCTGCCCGAAACCCTCAAAGGTCAAGAAAATACAATCTCTAGAACCACAAGCGCCTCGGATTATCTAGCATAATCAAGCCTGAGTCGATCACAGTACTTTGCCGCCAAAAAATCTGGTGGTTTCTAGGGCCGCCCGTCTGGCCTGTTGCTCTAATCTGCCTCGTCACTCTACGCAGGTAGATGTATACCTACACTGCGTAGGTAGGTAGGTGTGCTTGGCCAGTTCCTGGAAGACACCCCTACCAGAAATCAGAAATCAGCATCCTTGTCCCCTTCTCACGGGTTTGTCTCTGCCAGGCCCAAGCAGTCGTCCACTCACCATTGCAAATATATTCTTGCTGCCTTTGATTTGCTAGCCCCTAATACTAGATTTCACCCGCAGCACCACCTATACCCGGCCTGTAGGCCTCTTTTTACCCAACGGCATCGCCGCCAGACTTATCCATTCATACCTAGTCGACCCATGTCGCAAGCGTCAGCTGAGGTTTCTTGATCCCCGCCTCATCTTCCACATGGCAGTTGCCCAGCGTCCCAATACACCCGGCTGTTTCTTCTGAGGTCTAGAGGGGACTTCCTTGGTACCACTCTTCTGTTCACAAACACCGCCCTTTTCCCCAAGAGAGGGCCTCCATTCCCCATAGTGAGGTTGGTGGGTACGAGCCAGTAAGAAGCCAAATGGAAGCGGTCAGTGATTTTTTATTGGTTTCAATACAGAAGCTGGGCTTGGTCAGCATGCTGCTTTGGACGAGAAGTAGCTTACCAGTACCTGGACTGCAGGAAAAGGAGAGGAGTCGTATCCGGGACAACCAGCGCCGATCAAGGGCTCGAAAGAAGGAGTATGTCCTTGAGATTGAGCAAAAGCTTCGGCAATGCCATTCCAAAGGAGTGGAAGCTTCTGCAGAAGTGCAGCAAGCTGCGCGTCACGTTGCCAGCGAGAACCACAAGCTGCGACAGCTTCTCCGCATCCTGGGCCTCGTTGACGAACAAATCGAACAGTATATTCAAGCCGGGACGCTGGATTCCTTGGCAATGACCAACCAGCCAGTTGTGCATGAGAGCCGCAGTGTGCAACAAGGGCAAGCGGCAGCCACGTTGGAACGCCTACTCGCCCCGCGGCGGCCACCCTGCCTTGAGGAGCACGAGCTGTTTGTGCCTGCAAACCAGTCAACAAACCCCAATCGAAACTCGACGTATCAGGCATCAGAAGACTCATCGATCGAAGACTACGATACTCCTGAAGATGGTATTCAGCAGACGTATGGGTTGGTTTCCACGTCATCGTCAAACTTGAACTCTCGCCCGACTTCCTATCCACGGCCCGAAACCCTACCTAGCAACGGATACGGCGGTCATAGCCCCAGCCAAGAGAGCATCGAATGGGCAAACGCCAATCATGATCAAGAAGCCAATGACCTTTCCCTGAACCCGCAAAGAAATGGCACGAACCAAACATTCAATTATCGACCGTTTTCCCTAGCAACAAACCCTCCAACAGCACCTCCACCCCCGGCTTGCTGCGGGCCACCCGCTACGTCTTACGCTGTGTACCACACATCACATCGCCAGTCGCCGGTATTTTTTGCAAGTCAGCTTGAATTCATAGTCAAAAACAACCCTGGCCTGTTTCCTATAGCTGATACAAAATCGAGCGCTGAGGAACGAGCACCGCAGCAGGCGGTTGTTGATGCTTACGCATGGGTGCCAGCGGCTCCTTTCCAGTGAACTGATGTCGACCGGCGGTTTGGGTGAGAGCAAATGAGACCAGTATGGCGAAATTCCAACACTCAAAAATGGGCTATTGCTTTGACCTGCCGGCCGAGCCACCCTGCAACGAGAAGAGCCAACAATGGACGAACCGCTATTAAACCCGAAGACGAAGCGCTCCTTTGGAATAGCGATGCTCCACTCAAGCAATTCCGACACGCCCTTCGAGATATGAAGGAGAGGGTAGCTTATTTCCCTTTTGCTTTCATTTGTTGTTGAAAGTATTGTTCTGTGCAAAGCGCCAACGAGCACGATAGGTGAAGGGCGAAATATGCCTTGCAATGTCCAAACCAAAGAATACGATAATAATGCGACAAAGGAATCTTCCCTTGAGTGCGGCGCTAGGGTCGGGCACAAAAAAAAAAACGACTCGATTTCTTTTCCAAAGAACAGGACTGGATGTTTTGTTTCTCCCCAAAGTTCTTTGTGTTGGACGCGACAAGTGGGAACGGTGTGGTAACGCTGCATACAACTGGTAGTCGAGGCCAAACAACATTGTATGGTTGAGATATGAAAGCCATTGCTGGAGCACCTAAGATACAGATAGAGAGAGTCGAACACCAAATGGATATAAGTAGCAAAGTACCACGATTTTCGACGGAAAACTCGCTTCTTTCGACTTTCTAATGCGATTTCCATCAACCTAATCTTCCTCCAGCCTCAACTTGGCTCAAGAAATCCTCAGACGACACAGATCACGAATGTCACAACAGTATACACCCGCAGAGTTGAGCCTTTTGGCCATCTTTGCGACATCCAATCGAGTCGAGTACGAGAGAGGCAGCACGGAATACGAGGTCCGAAAGGGATTACACACCAACGTAATCCAATGTCTCCAACGTCTCCTCCGCGAGCTCGACGAGGCACTCGGCCAGCTGCTGAGGATAGAGCCGGATAGAGAGGATGCAGCCATAACGTTCAAATGCATGGAACGCATGCTAGAGCAACAAAGAATTTTCATCCGCCGTCAGCTAGAGCATGTTGAGCGGGAGGCTGGTGGTGCTGCGCCGACGCCGCCCTACGGCGAACGCTTTTCTCCCGTCCACCGCCAGCGACTGAGGCAGATATCACCAACTCCCCGGTCGAAACAATCTCAGTCCGTTGTCGACGGCCCAGCAGTTCAACAGATAGGGCTCGGTATCGAGGAGCCCCAGAGACCCTTATCCTCTAAAGCGCAACTCCGCTTCGAGCCACACCATCTCCAACCCCCCTTCACAAAAACAACAAAACCATCTCCACAAAACCCCCGAGAGCATATGGAATGGGTTGCGCCCTCTGGACGCAAGTACAGAGCATGGCCCACCGCGGATGCAGACTACTCGCGACCCGCATTGAAGCCCGTCACCTACAAAAAGGACCGGGATAGACTATCTTTCCGGTTGCCGGGGGACATGAGTGGCGCGGTGCATATCAGGAGGCAACTTGATGAACAGGAGGAGGCAGTCGAGACGGCCAAGGTTCACCAGTGGCTAAAAGACATTGGGCCGGATCCGGACGCCGAAGGCGACGATGTAGGGCCTCGGGGCCAGAAGAGGCACGGCGAAGATGATTTAGTTCCGCCCTTCGGCAAGAAGCCCAAGGTACTTGGTCTGCGCGGTGGGAAAGAAGATGGGAGAGGGGCGCTGAGAACACTCTTTAGCAATCTCAACCCCTTTGGGAAAAGGAAGACGTCCGGCTCTAGAAACGACGCCCCAAGAAACCATGGCTCAAGAGACCGTGGCTTGGGAAATGGGGACCCGACCAACGAAGGCGCAAGAAACCAAAGCTCGACGAACAACAGCCACAGCATCGCCTCGCCAGACCCAGAAACTCCACCGTCCGTCATTGTTGTAGAAAACTTGCGCACCGAGTTCAGCGACGGAGAAAGTGACAAAACGGCCCGGCTCTACTGCCGCTGGTTCGAGTTGCTCATCCCCCTCACAGAGGAGACGCCAGGCTCCATCACCGCGTCAAGCTTCATGGCACGCCGCAGGCAGAGGAAGAAGCTCGAGAAGCTGAAGACGGCGCTCGGGCACATGTCCATCAGACCATTCGAGAGGCGGCAGGCGACGTATAACAGGATCGCATTACTCGGGAGCAGACTTAGCCTGCACGCGGAGACCATGAGGAAGCTCACAGACATGAATCCTACGGAGGAGTCGGTAATCCTGCAGACGCAACAGGACATAGTTGAATGCTGCGAAAAGTTGGACCGCGACTCGGCGGAGCTAGAAAAGTTGCAGGTAAAGCTGGTGCAGCAGATGACGCTTGAAGAAAAGATCTTTCTTGGCGGTGTCGTGCATGGGGATTGCTTCCTCAACTGGATCACCAAGACAAGGAACCGCGTCCACTGGGAGCTAAGTTTTTTCGACCGGGTCAGGCAGAAACCGGAAAGGATCATGGTCGGCAAGCATACGTATTATTCGGTTTGAATCATTTCAACTCGCGTTTGGAGTCCAGGGACGAGAGGGAGAACTCGGGGCATCGAAGGTCTTGGTGTTCAAAACGTAATTGGGAAAAGGCGTCTGACTTTAGAGCCCGGTAGTCGCAAGACAGGATGTCACCGAAGTGTTGAGATGCACATGAGAAATAGAATATCCTGTTCATTGTGCAATGTCCTCGAAACTCCAGTGCTCGTCCATCAATCAAACCTCTGCGCACGCTTACAAGAAAGAACAAACAGGACACACACGCGATGCGCCCGAGTACCGTTGACCGTTGCCTTTTGTAATTGTTTTCGTTACTTTCGGCGATTTACCTCGCTGCAGAGGACGCCGGGTATCGTCATCGCATGGGCAGGAGCCCTTTTTTCCACAATTTCTTTTTCCCTTTTTTTCTTTCTTGGTATAGGCAAGCTACAAGAAGTAGTCAGCCACCGGCTTCTTCGCCGGCATTCCCCTAGAATCTTGAGGCGCTGCCTGGAACACGCGGTACCTCCGCGCCGGTCCGGGCAGGAGAACATAGTCATCGGTTCCCCTAATACCGCCGTCACTACGTCCCCTATCGCCGTTGCTGCGCGCGAACACACCAGTGCCTGAGTCGTCCTCCGTCAGTTCGAGGATCGCCGCAACATTGCCGCAGCGGTAGCAATAATTGGGCGCCGACCAAACCGTGACGATACTAGCGTCGAACATCTCTTTGAAACCCTCCATGACGAGCTGGTGGGCACGCGCGATAAGCGAAAGATCGTTCTTGTGGTTGAAGTCGCGGACAATATCAGCACCAAACAAGAACCCAGCACCACGTGGCGACAACCCCCATCCATCGATATCGTCTGGGTCGGACCAAAGCAAGTCGCACATGGCTCCTTCGTGCGGCACCTCTTGCTTCCTGTCAAGAAGCCGGATCTTATCGACACTGTCTATCAGCGGGGAGAGACCGCCGTGGACGCATAGAATGGCGCCGGCGGGGTTGCCGATGGAACCTGCCGAACTTCCCGATGCGCCACTGCCCGGCGGGCCTGTTTTGTCGCCCGAAGGCGCGCCATTTGGACTGCCAGGTGTTGGTTGCCGTTGTGGCCGTCTTTGTCTGGGGAAGCGGCTCATTGTTGAGCCAGCCTGGTCGCAGACCTCAATCTCCACATCTTCGTTGATGGGTTCTTGTTCCGGTGGGGAGTTGAACGTATGCGATGCGCCGAGTACGATAGCCCCAAGAGCAAGGTAGTCGAAGACGTCGCAGCAATAGCGCCAGACGTTGGCCGAACCGTATTTCCGCAGGCACTCGTCGTAGAAGCCATAGACGGTGGTGATTTGACGAGACTCGTGGTTGCCGCGAATGAGGGTCATACGGTCGGGATAGCGAACTTTGAGGCAGAGAAGGAGAAGGAAGGACTCAAGCGAGTAAAAGCCACGGTCGACAAAGTCACCTATGTAACATAATTAGTCGGTCTGTTGCCCTCGAATGATGGGCGAGACTGTGGCTATTTACCCATGAAAAGGTAGTTGGTGTCGGGGACGTCGCCACCAACGCGGAAGAGCTCCATGAGATCGTGGAACTGGCCGTGGATATCACCGCATATCTAAGAGTCTCATCAGTACCCGTTCGATCCTCGCGCAATGTGCACTCCCTCGTACCGTTACGGGAGCCGTGACCGTGACAACGTTGCCCTCTTCGATGAGTAACTCCCGTGCCTTGTGGCACAGTTCTCGAACCTGCGCTTCGGGTATCGGTCGGCAGGCGCGCAATTGCGCAATGGCTCTGTCCCGAGTTTCAGCATCTTGGCGAAAACACTAAGGCGAAGTTGACTGAGAAACGTACTTGTCGAGGTCGCTCATGGCAATAGCTAAGGAGGGCTCCGCGGTTTACGTCGAGGCGCCCAAGGCCGACGGGTCGCGGGTTCGAGTTGAAGTGGATATTCGCTATATGCCCCTTACTTCATAACTTCGTGTTGGTAGTAAACTCTGGGGCAGCGCGATAGGCCGAGTCTTCTTCGTCTTAGCGAAATGGTTCGTTACGCGATCAAGTCTTTCGGGATGGCGTCAGTAAGGCAAAGGCAAAAGGCGTGCACAATTGCCATTCAGTCGCCTACGAACCCCCAACTTCTAACCGCGGCGGGATCTGCAAAGTGGAGAATATAAATGGTACGTGCATTACGACTGGGTACTCCGTACAGCTTTTGCGTATCTCTGTTGTCACGGGAGTTTAGTTGTTGCGTTTACCGAAGCCGGGTTCCTCAGGCACATGGCAATTAGAATGTCACATCGGCGAATGGGCCCACCCCGGGACGCCGGAATCCAATCAGATGGCCTGCAGGCTGCATAGCAATTCGGCCCATCAAGCTTCAGCTGCTTCACTGCAGGTTTGCGAGAAGACCGACAGTTGTCATCCATCGCGGCGGCCTCATCAAGGGATCGACATTGGACCGCATCACCAAGTCGCGCGAGTATGATGCTGTCATAGGTGCGTTATGTTGCTTGATTGGTTCAATACCGTCAAACATGAGGCATCTAACGTTCAATTCCACGCAGAAATCCTTGTCCTCCTTTTCCACTCAAAAAAATCTCCCCCCCCACGCGATCATGCCACCACATCCCCTCCACCCACGGTCGCGTATGACGTCCACCCTCTTCGCTACAACAGTCGTTGCAAGCTTCTTCGTCGTTGGAATGCCGCATCTTCTACCATGTCCAGCACCCCGTGTCACGTACGCCGATGGAGAAATCGTGGTAGGCGAGGACGGCCGCCGGAGGAGGCGAAAACGTCGCGAGGCCGCCCCTGAGATCGAGAACGGCATAGTCAACTTCAGCCAAGTCGGTGACGAGGATACAATACGAACCCGGGAAGAGCGATTGAAGAGGGAGTGTCCAGTGCCGAGGCCGGGCGGCATCCTTGGAGAGTGGTTAGGATTCCATGGACCGAGTAAAGACGCAGAAGCTACAAAATCGGAGAGGTGACGACAGCAGATGAACATATGTACAACTAAAGATACCATTCAAACTCCACGACGCAGTTTTCGACTTTCTGCAACCCGTGATGGCTCGAAACGACTTTTGCAACGAAGCTGCTACTCACGATGCCCAGCTAATGCCGCTCGCTTCGAGGTTGTAGGGATGAGGCCGAAGTTGTGCGGCCATGATTTCCCAGGATGGGAGCGGCAGAGAGCTTGAATGAAAAACGGTTTACATGGTAACCAGGCCAGCGTCTTCTGCAAGCCATTCAATAGCCCTGAACGGTTCCGGTCATGCGGCTCTCAGTCGCAGACCTACAGCCCTGCGAAAGAGCGCTCCGTCTTGCCATTCGAATGATGCGAGTGCACAGTCGAAGTCGCAGATAGCTGTATTCAGCCAGGTCAACCCGTCAATCGCGCCGAACCAATTGGCATAGAGTGGTTTCTGAGGCAAGCTTGCCACCAATCTCTGTACTTCAATCCCATTCTCATACTCCTATGGAACGTCTGTTCCAAGGCCTCACCATTTGCCTCCTAAATTTGCTATACGGGGGCTCTAAAGACCTCGTACATACACGAGCAGTATGTGCGGGGGTAGGATCACGCATTCGGTGCTTCAGCGTTGCTCGCGACACTCGGAGGTTTTGGGCCTACCAAGTCCAAATAAGCACTTGTCTTAGAACCGAGGTTATCTTGAACAAGTGTGCCTGAAACGCAGGTGCAGTTTTCCCCTTGCAGACTCGCATCGGTATCATGCTTGCGGGATGGCTCCAGGCAATCCGACTAAGAAATCTATAGGCTTAGTGCCTCTTTTTTACGTCTGTCTTTTTGCCAAGCGTGCGAGATATCTCTTGTGATCGCTGCGCATCTCTTGCTTTTGTTTCTCTGAGAGTTTCTGGCGACCCGTCGTCAACTTCGTCAATATCTAATCATCTTGAGCTTAACCACGCATGATCATCCGGCAAGTTCAGAAAAGCATCGTCACTTCAAAAACAATGCTATGATAGCCTGGCCGGTGCATAAGGCTCGAAATTCTCCCACGGCTGGTAAACATCCGGGCGATCGAGGTTGATGAAACGTCGGACGATACCCACTAAGCAACCCTTGCTGTTGGGCTACGCTACCACATCTGCCCTCGTTTAATAACCGTTAACAATCTCTGACGCAGGGAGCCCCTGATGCACGGCTTGGCTTAGGCAAGGACAGGTTATTCCTCAGCGACTTCTTCCAAGGAGGCCTGACGACAAGTCTCAAAGCCCTCTCGTTGGACAATGTCATTCAGGTTGTCATCTAGTCCACCCTGGGGGGCGGAGATGCACTACATGGACGGCATGCGGTCTGATCACCCAGCTGCCAAGAACGGCTCAGATCAGTCGAAACAGCCGAAGGAGTAATCACGACGGCCAGCTGGAGCTCGGTGGCTTGCATTACCGCTGTCCCGAGTTGGGGTGACGGGTGGCATCTGTTTCTTGACGGGGTATGGCTGAGACCGGCTTCAAGACACCCATCGTATGCCGGTCTCCTAGGTGGGGTCTTGATGTTGCTTCGCACCTAGGAAGGCAGACGCCCCACCATCGTGGGCCTGCCAGACGACAAACAAGCACACATGGCATCCGTCTCATGACCCTGATAGATGCCATCTGATCAGCAAGCTCTGGCCTGGAAATAATGGTCCAAGTTCGGGCAGGGTCCACGCACCAACTTATGCTTAATGTTCTTTCGGGATGTTAGGAAGTTAAATACACGTCGTTTCCCTTACCAGACAGTGTACCCTCATCCCTTTTCGACAGTATAGTGTCTTTACTCCATATACTATTCCATTATCCAAGAGCTGTGCTCTGTTTCCATTCATTCCTAGCTTCTGTCGTTCCTTGATACCAAGTAAGTCATCTCGTTTCTCGGCTGCTCACAGGCAGCGTCTGACAAAGATATAGTTTCTTCAATTTTCACTTCACGACAGTCATTTCAAAATGAGGTCCTCCATGATCATTCTTATTGCTACCGGCCTGGTGTCCGGTCTGAGCATCCCTAGGCAGCTGGATACCCGCCAGGTCATCACTCAGGCGCCTGCTGCCGCTGCACCTGCACCTGCACCTATAGCCCCGGCCGCTCCTGCCGCCGGAGCTCCTGCCGCTGCCCCCACTGCCGCTGTCCCCCCTGCGGAAGCCCCTCCTGCTGAGGTTCCTGCCGCCGCACCTCCCGCCGGTGACGCCGCTGCCGAGGAGAAGAAAGCCGAAGAGGAGGCCGCCCGTAAGGCTGCGGAAGAAGCCGCCAAAGCCGGCGGGGGCGCTGGCGCCGGTCAGGATGATGCCGCGAAGCAGCAAGAGGAGGCTGCTAAGCAGGCTGAGGAAGAAGCCAAGAAGCAACAGGAAGAGGCTGCCAAGAAGCAGGAGGAGGAGGCTGCCAAGAAGCAGCAGGAAGCGGCTGCCAAGAAGCAGAAGGAGGCCGCCAAGGAGGCTGCAAAGGAGGCCGAAAAGGCGATGAAGGAGTACCAGAAGCAACGAGAAGGCAAGAACAAGGGCAACGATAACAACAGGGGCGAGGGTGAGGGCAAAAACCGTGGTAACAACCGTGGTAACGACAACGACCGGGGCAATGGTCGCAACCGCAACAAGAACAACGCCGTTCTTCTCCAGAACATCCAGCTACTCCTCGCCGCCATGGGTCTCCAGAATGTTATCAACATTCAGGCTCTCGCTCAGCTCCAGGCCCAGCAGCAGCTTGTCATGCTCGCCCAGCTCCAGCAACTTGCCCAGCTCAACGCCGTTGGATTGATCAACACTGTTCAGCTTGTCAGCCTTATGCAGCAGGGTCTCGTGCTCGGTGGTGTCAGCGGTGTCAACATTGGTAAGTACAATAATATGTCACTTAGATGCCGCATGTTTACATCTCCCTACGGTGCTAACCAGTTTCCTTGCAGACCAGTTTCCTTGCAGTCAAGATCCAATGAGTGAGACTTCAAATTTCTAGCTCTCAAATCGAGATGCGGCAGGGTTGACGATCGCCGTTCAGGTAGAAGGGAAGATTCTAGACCCTGGGGCGAATGATTTGGCACTAAGGGTACCTTTTGTGTACGAATGTAAAGGAAGCAGCATCATGTTACCAATTCTACTTGAGGGGCGGGCGCCTAGTGGGAGAAGAGGGCTTGAAACGATGGCATTGGAGGCCCTTTTGGACACTTTTTCTGCAAAGACAGCCGGGTGCAAAGGGGTTCGTTCGTTTGGTTCTGGTCCTGGGTTACGGCGCATCATCGAGGGCTATCCTATCTTTTTGATACATGAGACTGTGGTTGGTATGTGCTATAATGTACTTAATCTATAAATGCCATGTTCACCTGCCACAAATTTGAGTGCTGTTGCCTTGGCGCGCCAAGTCGTCCCCGAAGTTTCGCTGCTCTTACGAGCGGTTAGAGGGTTTCGTCGGAGAATTCTAGCTCAGACGCCAAGCCCTTGACAGAATTCTGTCCGACAAAAGCTTGGTGAAACGACTTGTTTGGAGCGTTCTACTCATCCGGCAGGCCTCATTTAAACTTACGCTCTCTGTTAGATTGTGCACGTGGTCTTCCACTTCCTTGCATTCATTTTCTTCCTTCGCTTTTTACAATTAAGCATCCGCTAGTTTTTCTTGAGAATACAGGTCGATATTGAAAAGACTGTTTCTCGACCAGCGCATATGTTGGCTTGACTACACCCCTCTCATCTGAGCCAGAGGAGTGTCGCGCACCCCTGCAGTTGCCATCTTAAAACCATCCCATATTTCGCATTTACCTCAGAGGCCAAAAACTCTGGCGGTATCGAGCGCGGTCATCAAACGCCAACCCCGGTCTTATCTGGCCGGAACGACTGGGCATCCGCACTTGGACCACATCAGAGATGGGTGACGTTTGCAGCCCAGCCGCCGGCGTCCATCAACGCCATGGAGAGGATGATGCTTCATCGACAGGAGCCTGTGACACTTGAAGGGGCTCGGGCTGCGGACTTCAGACAGGGGGAGCTGCGTTTCCGACGAGGGGTGGACTGGGATTGGGGAATGCATGGCAACTGAGTGATTTTTGACAAGTGGGTGTGCTGTCAGCTAGCTTTAGGAAGGGTTCACCATCGTTGCATTTCCGCGCCCGGGCCACTTCTTATTGACGCTAAGATGCTCCCTTACCAGATTAGGGAAATTGCGGGGAATCGCTCTGACCAATGGACCATTGATGGCTCGTCAAGGGATACGGCAGTGCCCATGACCCACTGACACGCGTTTAGACAGCCACTAAACCTTAGTTGAGCCGCTCTAACGTCTTTCCTTCCTTCTATTGCTTGACTTGACTGATCACGCTTTATTCACCTAGCCCAATGGAAGTGCTCTCTCGTCCTGCTTTAGGATGAGAAACAGTCCTGTCTGCTATCTTTTTTTGACGCTCAATAACACCCCAGCATATCGATACCAGTGCCGATGTACCGGCTCGGCAGTCTTCAAGGACAGAACAGACCGGGAGCTGACGCATCAACCCAACCTTGCCGCGCCCTGAGCTGTCAGAGACCCCAGAGGCCCAGCGTTGGATTGCCACCGCCTTCTTGTGTTAATTGACTGTGATTAGACTTTCATCTCTTTGAAGTCTTCAGATGGTACTCCTGTCATGGCTGCGTTGTCCCAACTCACCATCATTGATTGGCACATTACTTACTCTGTCGTCTTCGTTCGGCCCATCCATTCACGATGTGTTTCCCAACACTACCGGCCATTTCGGGGGAACTGATAAATGCTCGAGTTGGGTTTGACGCACGTCGGATGAGCGGTCCCGAAGGCTCATCCGCGGACTTGGCGTTGCCCAACACTCGTGAGCTCCTTCGAGCTTCCGTCTGTCATCCCCGTCAGCTGAGTAGTCGTAGGACCCGCCAAGTAAGGTTGTTTGGGCTTCAGTTACCCGTCCCACACGGACCTGTTGCCTCGCCCTTGGTAACCCCGCACCATTCTTTGGTTCGGACCTTAGGTGGCCGGAACATTGACATCTTCCGTTGCCTGGCGATGAGCTCCATCTTTCATTGAGTGATCGAATGTTACGGAAAGACGGTAGGTCCGTGTATACATACACTCGGAATAAATACGTGTTATGGCGATGTAGTTGGCTTCTGTCTGTTCTTTTCCCTATGCACTTAGCTCAACCAACACATTCGCCTGAACCTCCCGTTGCGCCCTGCGCCCGTGGAAACTTCGTCCCAGCTATCCACACTTTCAATGACCCCTAGTCTCACATCCCCCGATCTTCCTTTGGCCCAACACTTTGCTGTCCCAGTGAGGTTTCGGAGTCTGATACATTCCGGATCTCTTATTCATGACACTTCCGGGCGGACATGGTACCTTAGTTGTTCTTGGCTATGGCCAGAACTCTTCATGCTACGTCCCTTAGCGCGAAAGCCAAGAAACACCCTCCTTGATATCTTGGTTTATGTTCTAAATGTATATAAGGACTCTTGATGACGACAGTTGGCTGATTGTTTCCCTTCTCCATCCACAAACACTGAAGCAATCGTCCGGTCCGATATCATTCTTTCATCTTCATTCTTTCTCGCCAGAGGTAAGATTCCTACCAGAGAGTGCCAGAAACCTTGCTGACCATACTCCAGCTGTGCTCGTTTTTTCCCCCACACCTTTTTCAAGCTCGCTAAATCCAGAAAAAGCAAGCATTCTTAACAGAACACGTGGAGCTGCGCTCTCTTGCTACGTAGTAAAAACCAATCGAAAGCAATCCACCGAATATCCAACCTTATCGTGTCCACCAGCCAAAATGCGTTTATCCAGCATCATTGCCGCGGTCAACGTTGCATTCGGCACCGCTGCACCCACCACCGTCGAGAACCGCGCCAACATTGATCTAGGCCAGCTTAACAACCTCCAGAGCTTCAGGAACTTGGACCTGAACTACCTTCTTGCCCTCAACAACCTCAACCTCAGCCAGCTTGGCCAACTCGGCCAGATCAACAACCTCAACATCGGTGCCTTTCAGGGCCTCTTCGGCGCCCAGAACTTCGATCTTAATGCCCTACTGCAGCTGCAGCAGCTGTCCACCATTCTCGCGATCCAGCAACAAGGCATTTTCAACGGCGTGAACCTGGCACAGTTGAACCTCGGCGGTCTCAACTTTGGCGTGATCCAGGGTCTCGGTGGTCTCAACCTCGGCCAGTTCATCGACCAGGGCCTGCTTGGACAGATCACCCAGGTCGTCGAGCAGTCTTCCAGTGAGTCTCGTATACATGCCCTCTTTAAACCCGGTGTTAACTCGTCCTTTTTCTCAGTCGTTGTCGTTGGCAAGTAAACATCTACTGCTTGTATACGTAGATAAAGAAACGACCGGCACCTTTTGTTGATGAGCACAGTCGATATTAGAAAATGGGAGAGAAGCCAATGGACAAAAGTGTAAAAGTGTAACAAGGCCATATTCACGACGTAGTGTTTTGCTTTCCATGTTATTTCTGGCGCGACCTCGTTCATCTGGTCTGCAAATCGGGCAACCTAGTATCATGGGCTCTGTGTTAGGATGAGGAGGATGGATCAAGTAGGTACCTTCTAAGGAATTTAATGTTGACGAAATCTTGGTTTGTTGACCGTAACACTTCGTTTTGTAAGAGAGGTGGGCACCATCAACTATATATTGCAGCACAGCGAGTTTCCGCCACGGGAAATTAGTCTCTGTTTTGTTCTGGGCGTAATTGGAAGAGGATAGAAATAACGCACCATAAGTAAACTGAGGAATTCGGCCAGGATGCTACAATTCCTTCATAGAACTACCTGGTCACACCAGGTAGATTACAGAATGTTTCCAACTCTCCCTCACGGCCCTTTCGACCCCCCCCCCCCCCTTCCCCTTCCTACCCGAGTGGTTTCAAGTACTGAGCCTGGTGTATCTTCTTTGGGGTTTCGCGACGCCCATATCCGAAGCCAATAGTCATTTCTACCGTCACAGTCTTCCCGGAATTTTGCGGCTTCCGGTGGGTTTCTATATGACTGGAGTCTCTCCTAGATCCATCCAACTTGGTTTTGGACAATGTCTTTGATGACGCTCGGTGGGAACAACATCTCCAGAGATCGTCTCCAGCTTTTCCCTGGTCCAGTGGACACTCACAAGGGCTATACGTAGCTGGCCGAACCCTTTGTGGAGACGCCAACAGATAACCGTTGGCGGGTTGAAATGCTGTAACAATACTCTATACACTTGTATTTGAACTGGCCTACAGGCGAAGCTGGAACTACCCCTGAGTCTTCCCCTTCCTTGTTGATCTTAGGAAATTGGTGAAAACCAAAAGCCAGCAACGATATCTCAAGGGTTCATACACGGTCAGGGGCCGAACAGGAATCGCACGGCCGCCGGTATAGGGTTCCGATCCTCGGGCGTCCCTGGGGTATCGGTTGCCTCACTTCGACATGATGTATTGGCGGGCTTGGCAAACTCTGCCGAAGAGCCACAACAAGAGGGGCAACCGGGATGGGCTGCTCCTTCAACCCTGCCCTTTACCTGTGTGCTGCGGGAAACCACGCAGATGCTGAGGCTTTTCGAAAAGGAAAAAAAAAAAATGACAAAAGACAAAAGAGAAACGAAAAACGAAAACGAAACAAAGTTGCTAGGCGGCCGACGGTTGACTGGCCCACCGTGACCGAGGGGAAGCAGCATGGCGCAGCTCGGCGGTCAAATTCCCTCGGGGAATGGGGATGCATGATTGCGGCTAGGCGTCAGCTCTGGGCAAGCTGAGAAGGAACAGCGCCGCCTCGTCAGACGTGCAGGATGCGAAATGCACAGCTCGGCAAAGCCACCAATGGGCTTACATGAGCGATGCATGTCTCCGGCCTCCCTGAATCCCGCATCCCGGACAGCTGGACGTCACTCTTCGTTGGCACTGCATTCTTTCCTCACCTGAAGCAAGCCGCCGCACGGGAAGATGACCCCGCAGCGGACGGGACCCGGAGCGTTGGTATCAGCTCGCGCCGATCGGGTGGAGCAACGAGGACCTTACTGGCCGGCGGCTCTGGGTCCGCTCGAACGGGTCGTTTTGAGTATGAGAATTGGGAAAGGAATCAAAACTACCTGCAGGCGATGATCGCGTCGCGTGCCTGAACAAGTCCCTCCCACATGCGGGTCTTGGGCGACAAGATCACGGAACAGGGAGGGGGGGGNCGGGGAAGCCTTTCGCAGGCGCAGAACACGCATCTCTTCACAAAGAGGCCGGCTCTCGCGGTCCACGTTCGTTAAATCCCAAGACGCGACGATGGAGGAGATGAGTGGGAGGCTTGGCGGACATCGTTCGCGGGGCTTTTGGCCGGCGCTCGGACGACGTCCCCTTTGCCCTCTTGGCCCCGTGGCATCCCGTGGCAGACACATCCGGGCAGTGGCAGATCACGGCCACGCCTAGTATGCGCGCTAGTAGCTCGCTCCGTCGTTGCGTTGTCGACGATTCCCACGGCTTGCGCCGTTTGCAGCGACAAATTGCCTGCCACCCACAATCGGGGCGTTCGGTTGACCGAAGCCGTCAAAAGCCCCCTTTCAGCCACTGGTTCAGGTAAGAATTCCAGCCTAGGCTCAGACCTTAAAAACACAGAGAGCACGTCTTTGAAGCATGGCCGTACGTACCGGTGGGCTTTTCTCCCGTTGCGCAACTTGGATGCAAGGGGAGTAAGTCAGGCCGAACAGGACCTTTGTGGATGGCTGGCTAGAAAAAAGCCAGGGCAGCACTCACCGGGCAAGCTTGAGATGGACCCGAAGTTTTGGGAGCCGCTACTGCGCCGCTTTCCTTACGACCTGTGGTGCTGTGGCTCACCAGAGCGATCGCAAAGGCTCTTCTTGTAGACAGGCAGCACTCCACCTTTAGCTGTTCGCTTGAGCACCCTCCCTTTCGCCCCAATGTATCAACTTCTGCCAGCTTCATGCTGATGAGATAAGAGTGACCAATGGGGACTGGGAGCTGTTCAATGAAGCTCTCAGCCATACTTACGGAATGGACCGCCTATAGATTGTCTCTCACTTGATTATTTGGAGAGAAACTGGGACGGATGGATACACTTGCTCACACCACGCCAAATTCGCACGGAATGACAGCTGCTCTGTCAAAGGGAAGGCGAGGGTGCGGTAGCCACACCGGGGGTATATGTCAAGGTGGAGGGAAGACTATGAGACAGTTGTGTGGAATGCACAAAACGGGACGCTGCCAAGCCACATATTGGTGTCACGGTAAAGACCCAAAGTTTGGAGTCACGATGGTATGAAGGGAAGATTTACGTGTAGAGAGGTAAGGTCTTGCGCATTAGTCTTGTTGAGAAAGTTGCTCAGCGACGGCGATAAGCTATGGCTTCGTTCGACCCCGAAAAGGACTGGGCCCCGACCGGACTCTGTGATGATACGCTAATATGAAAGAAGGGATGTCGGTCCAGACTCTGTGCTTCTAGATCTTTAGCTCACTTCAGTCGTAACCGCTTCCGGTCGCAAGTATTGGAGTGCCTGCCGAGCAAGCAAGCTGGCAAGTCTGTTGTCGTAATCGCGTGCGGCGAGCTACTGCAAAGTTTCGGCAACCGAGAAACAGAACCTATATCATATTGTGAAGATGATGGCGGTGGACCCTGACAGGTCGATGGGTGACGTGGTGAACACGAGGTTGGCAGCGGATTTGCACTTCGGAGGAGGAGCCTCGACATGAGCATGGCATCCTACGAGCGTTGGAAAGGTTGGCACACTTGGCCATCTGCGGGAAAAAAAAATACTCGGTCACGGACTCACGGTCAATGCCCACGGTCACGGTCACGGCCACGACAACAAGGCTGCACTGACGGCTAGGGGTTTCTTAGTAGTCGAAGGATCAAGGCAGCGAAATTTCCTTGGTGGGGATGGAGCAGGCTGTGCGTGTTAATTACAACTTAGACGTGCGTCCGTAGCTCAGCGCGGGGGTTTAGGGGTTCATGGATCAGAGGGGAGAATGGATGATCTGACGTGTGGCGCAGTGTCGATGGGCCACGGACGGGGAGCGGGTTCATGCAGTGACGCGGAGCGCATCATGCAAAATGGCGGTTGGTTGGCTTTGGCGCTAGCAGCTTCCAAGGCTGGGCCGAAACGGTTGTGGTCTGGACATGCTGTGGTTCAGTGGTTCGTTCCCTACCTAGGTAGGTAGGTAGGTAAGTAGTTGGGGATTTGAAGTAACAGCCTGCGCGTGGGGTGGTCGGTCACCAACGTTGTCATAAAGCAGCAGCCGTCAAACAACATAGCAGCATTTCGCTGTGCTGCACGTCGTTGTGGGCGCCCTAGGCTGGATGGATGGTGTGCTTCGGTTCGGCCTGCATGTGGTTGCATTTCCGACGCCGGTTGCGGCCAAGTCAGGTACGGGTACATGAGATATTTGCAGACCGAGGCTGAAGCGGACCGGCGATGCGAGTGCAGGGCGCAGTGTCGCGGAGCCTGGGCGTGCAGCATCAAGCCTCGGGATTTTTGTCAACTGCTCGGTTCGAGGCAAGGTGTTCGTAACTGTACAGTGGAATATTGACTGAGCGGTGTAGGCGAGCTCTCGGCGGTCTCGACTCCATGCCAAAGTACGGAACAAAGAAAAGGCGACACACGCAGAGAAAGAGACTCGAAGCCCCCCTGGATCGTCGATAGCCCTCCGAGAGCCAATCAATCTTTCCAAATCCCAACTCTCTTGCCGGGACTCTCTGGGGGGAGGTAATGGAGGACAAAGGACCGCCATGCGAGCATTGTTGCGCACTGGGCCGACAGACTGCATAGCCAGTATGTCTCCTCCCAAGAAGAGGGGAAATCTGCCGTCTGGAGTGGTTGTGGCTGGCTGGCTGGGGCAGCTCGTTACTAGACGCTAACAGCACTAGGGGTCTCAGCGACAAAGCGTAGCGTACTGCGGATCATGGTCAGTGTCAATGTCCAGGCCGAGAGACAAAGTTAAGGTCGCGTCCGGAGGTGGTGACAGCGCACTTCATGGCGATTTGGTCAGGAACGGGATCATGGGATCAATCGGCCGGGCAGACGGGTCGCCTTGGGTCTCGAATCGAATCGGTGGTGTATTCGTCCCACCATATGGATTACGTGATGAGGAAGAATTCCGAAGGGGGTTACAAACAGGTGCAGCGTATCCGTAGTCGTACTCTATTGTCCGTATTCGCCGCGTACCCTTGACACCTACACCTGCCTTGGTCCCGCAGAGAAGTGTATGGCGATCGGCGTGGTTGAACAGACGATATACGACCGGTTGCGTGCGTGCGGTGAATAAGTGCCGCTCGTTCCATGCCCATCATCAGATGTTGTGGATGTTGTTGGAGAATGGACAAAGGGACAAGATGATGTATCCGCTAAAGTGATAGGTCACAGAATGGAGTCCCCGAAATGTCAGGTTCCCACTCAGCGCTCTTGGACGATGTTCTGGTGAGCGTGGCCGGCTAGCTGCTGGAGGGACGATGCCTGACGGTACGTATCCCCAGGCCGCAAGTTTCCGCAGACTGCCCAGGCTGCTGTGGACACCGTAACCCCACCATCTCCAACAAGCGAACACCCTTTGATACCCAAATTAGCAATTGTCGAGGTCCTGTCCTGTCGTCACGGTGAGCAGCGAGACAGGGGTCGGGCTGGTCCTGGTCGGCTCAGGAACGAAAGGAAGGGTGGTGGGAAACAAGACACAACACCGAGGAGGCAACGCGACACAAAAGGAACATAATCCATTCATCATAGTGTACAGAGAGGACGGATGCCCAGCACTGCCAGACCAGCCGGGCAAGTTGGGCAAGATACTTTCCTTGGGGCCACAGCAGGGGTTGCTTGGCCTTCCCGTATCCATGTGGTCCATCGGGAAATACCACCAGTCAGGGTGCGATGGATGCCAATAGCACCATCTGATCGGCCATCTGTGTGACAAAGCTGTCGTTCCTGTATGCGCGTGAAAAACACAACTGGGCACCTCCGAGTCTTGCTTGATGTCTCCTGGTAGCGTCACCCTCCCTCCAATTCGGTCTCTGCTTGGACAGGCAACAAGGCATGCATGGGGGAGGGGGAGTGCCGCATCACTGTCCACACGACTTGTGATTCGAGGAGGTGAGATGGTGCGGTGCGGTAAGGTGAAGTGAGGCAGGGGGCGAGAATGAGAGTGAGATGAGATGAGATGAGATGAAGCAAGACGAGACGAGGCGGGATGGGATGGCGGCATTGGCACTCAGACTGGCGTTGACAGCACGGTTGGAATAGGAAGGGTCGATGAGGGGGGGGGGAGGGCGCCAACCAGACCAACTGCCGCTAACACCTTGGCCGCAGTTCAACGTCATCCTGTGGTCTGTGTATTGGCAGCTTCCGTGGAAAGGCTGGGGTTGGGGTGTATTATGGTCAGGGAATACACGTGTAGGCCAGAAAGCAGAGAGGTAGGTAAAGATAGGGATTTCGCTGCCGCTTGACTCAAGGTATACGTACATCCACGACGGGCTTGCAGGATTGACGCGAGCGTTTCGTCAACGAAGGATGACCGGGAACAAATTTGCCAGTTCATCGCAGGAAAGCAGCACGAGAACCTCGAGGCTGGGATGCTAATATGTTTGCATTGTTGTTGTTGCTCCAGCCATCGTCACAGCATGGACCCGTAGAGCTTGCTTGCCGGCGGCCGGTTCGCGAAGAGTTGACGAAACCGAGTGACTATAATGTCATCACAAAGTCTTACTGGGCTAGCTGGACGAGGCAAGCCATGTAAACGTGATTGTTGCCGTTACCAAGAGGCAAGATAGTGAGGTGTGACTCCAGGCTGTGAAGGTATGGGTGACTATGAGTGAGCAAGCGACTGAACTGTAGTAACTCTTGTAATGTTTCTCCCTCCCTAACGAAACGGTCATGCTTGCTGACTTGAATATGCCTAGGTGATTTGATCAAGTATCATGGATAGAATACACAGATGTGTACGCAACATATACAGGAGTGTGTGTGGGCCTTTTTTTTTATCCGTACTTCTTTTCGTCATTTTGTTTTTGTGCCCATTTCCCCAATTTTTCATCTGCTTCCTATTTCCCTTCAATATCCATTCCCACCCCTCCCGTCGATGGGCGGGCGACACCCACCTACCCTCGGTTTGCAGATGCGCTAAAGAGCGGAGCAAAAAGAAAAAAGAGGACCCCCCTTGGCTTCCATCGCTGGGGTTTCCACTCGATCCCTTGCCATAGTGCCATTTTGTCATATTGCCTTTCCTCACTTTCCATCATTTTTGCCTACGGATCACTGCCAATTTGCCATCAGGAATGTAATAAACCCGCAGAGTATATCGAAAGTATAAGTCGTGCATCACAGGAATAAATACCTGCTACACTATCCGTACATTACTCTACCTACTTAGGTACATGCACACATGACGGACTGCCATAAAGGACATCGGACAGACGTGAAATGGGAAAATACCTCGCAGGTACATTTCGGATGTTCTGGCGGGAAGAAGAGGGGCAGTTGGGCTTGGGCTCCTCTCCACTGGACGACGACCAACAAGCCCTGCTGTCCACTGCCCGCCCGCTGCAGCATCGCATCAACACGGACCATTTCCCCTTCCCTTACACCTTACCACTCCAATTCGATTTCCTTGGACGAGGATCCAGATTCAACGCCAGGTGTCGCCAGCGCCGTCGGGTTCCGTCCATGTCCCACCCGGGCTTGCCAGCCGAGCCCAGCCCACTTGAGTGCATCGCCCACCGCCGAAATGCGGTAGGTACCTCCACCCAAGTACCCCCAGGACCCAGAGAAATCAAAGAATCCAGCTCCAACTCACACAGCTTCTCCCGCCGCCCCCCCGCGACTCGTTTCTTTTCCCACAGGCAGACTTAGGACTCAGCCTTACTTGCCCTCTACGTGTACGAACGAACCCAGCCCAACCCCTGTGTAGCATAGCCTACGGAGACTCCTCGTGTTTTTGTACATGCGGTACCCGTACTGTACGGTACTCGCTTCCTGTACGAGCAACTGCTGAATCCTCGCTCGACCCCTTTCGATTCTACGGTTATTCCCACACCTTCTTGTAATTGCCATCGTCCATCTACTACATATACCGCCCCGACCTCCCGACCTGGGTCTCTTTTCGCTCGCCCTTCCCACTCACGTTCCTGACCCGCGTCTCGTGATATCGCTCGTTCACCCCGTTACGCCGAGTACTGTCCCTCGTCACACACCCGCAAGAAACGCTTCATACGAATATGAGCAGCACCCCCTACTGCTCAGGACCGAGGACAGGAAGAGTTGGCTTTTACGACGTTCACCGCCCACGACTGCTACGACCCACGAACAGATAATCATTGACATTCCACGCAACGCACCCCATACTATACGCACCGCTGCCCTAACACAACTGCCGTGGGCAACATTCCAGAAAACCGTCTCCAAGAGCCAAAACCAACGTAGCAAGACATTCCAAGACCAGAGACAGGAAACAAGATGGGCAACATGGCGAGACAGGTTCAGAGCCATCCCGACTTCTCGGATGATGAGTACGGAGCCGAGGACGCCTACTTCACCTACCGACCCCTCTCCAACCTTCCCACCCCGCCGCCTTCTTCCAGAAATTCTTCCGCCCACCAGAGCCCGAAAACGGCTTTGGAGGACGGAGAGGTCCTGCACCAGAAGTTCCTGGGTACGTACAGATCATTACGTGACGAGGTCCGGCAAGAGCGCCCTCTCGCCGATCGGCGCAATTCGTTCGATGGGAGAGAGTCTGCAAGGCAACGTAAACTACATGCAATGTAATGCTAACATGTTCACCCACTTGCAGGCCCCGCCATCCACCTCGTCAACCTCGTTCCCACGTCAGCTTCCCTCACGACCCCCTCGGTGCCGCTCGTCCAGGCCATGTTGAGTCGGTCCGGCCTGCCGCTTGAGACCGTTGCGCTGGCAGTCTGTATTCTCGACTCGCTCAACTCCAAATTCGCCCTCAGCTGGCGCCTGCAGTGCCCCTTGCTCGTCGAAGGCGCCCTCTCCTCCAACAAACGCCACACCCTCGCCCATAGTCCCCTTCTCGACCGTCGCCGCCAGCAGCAGCTGCACATCGACTCGGTCCAGCCCGAGCTCATCATCCTCGCTGCGCTCGTCATCGCTGCCAAGTTCACCGACGACTGCCACGACTCAACCTACTACTACTGCGCCAACTGGGGCAAGGACATCTGGTCGTGTGAGCAGGTCAACGTGACGGAGCGCTGCATCTGCGAGAACCTCAACTACCGCATCAAGCCCCTTGTTGACGACGATGACCTCCTCGCCGACACCATGGTCGACATGCAGCTGGCCGCCCGGCACTACAACTCGGTCCGCCCCGTGCAGCCCCACGAGATGGGACACAGCAAGAGCAAGAGCATGACCATTGGCACCGCCGTCATTGGCCTCGGTCTGCAGCTCACGCCCGTGGACACTCCCAAGTCCGAGGCCGCCCCTTTCGACGCCGAGGTGCGCGCCGCCCTCGAAAACTCGTCTGTTGGCGGCGACTACATATCTCTGGCCTTCTCCGGCGATGAAGTGGTCCTGTCTTCGATTGGCGAGAAGCTTGACATTTAGTGAAGGGAGAAGAAACGAATTTCAAGCGAGCGAGCGATTGATTTGTTTGGTTGTAACGAATTTTTGCACGTCCTTGCGCGCGGGCGGCTCTTGAGAAGGAGTAGCACATGGTTTAACGGTACACATCTGCATGGGTTCCCACTACTGGCTTGTGCCTGGCGATGGACATCATTTTCTTGTATTTCTTTTCTTGTTTCTTCGCTTTTCCGACCCGCAATTTCGTTGTTTTTAGGATACCACCCTCGGCCTCGACAAGGCTCGATGGATATGCATCTTGTAATTTCTTTTGGTTGACTGGGACGGCCGGCGTACATGGTAAAGGGGATCCCTCGTTGGATTAGGGGACCGAGGTATTGGGATTCATCGCAGCCATGACAAATCCAATTTGGCAATGTTGTCCTGCAAAGGCACACCATTCACCTTTTTGCACTCCCAAACCTGGATCTATCTACATACGGTCATGTACCGACATTTTTCGTTTTTCGTGACTCGCTGCAAACTGTCTGCTCATGTGTGTCCCGGCGAGGACCTGATGCCGTGTGCTCGAATGTACCATTCTCCCAAACCCACCGCATGCATGCGAACGACGCTGGCAACGACAATGCCAAAGGCCAGGGTCCAAAGCCCTCGTGAGTGGCCTAAACACTTGACAAGCTTAAGGGCTCAGCCGGTTGATGGTCCACACCTCCCCCTCCCCCTCGGCCTTGTCGTATACGAAGCGATCGTGCAGCCGGTTCTCCCTGCCCTGCCAGAACTCGATCCTCTCCGGCACGATGCGCAAGCCGCCCCAGAAGTCGGGCACGGGGATCTTTTCCTCGCCCTCGAATCGTTCCTCGACCTCCCTCACCCAGTCCTCGAGCTGTGCTCGCCCGTCGTCCTCGCCGTCGACGCCGGGCCGCGGCTCCAACACCTGGCTCTGCCTGCTCGCCCATGCGCCCAGCCGGCTGCCGCGGACGCGCGTGTCGAAGTAGACCTGGCTCTCCTCGGGGCTCAGGCGACCGGCGACGCCCTCAACGCGGACCTGCCTCTGCAGCGCCTCCCACCAGAAGGTCAGACTCGCGTGCTTGTTGGTCGCGAGGTCGGCCGCCTTGCGCGAGGTGCCGAGGTTCGTGTAAACAACGAAGCCGCCGCGCGCGTCAAGCTCCTTGAGGTACACCATGCGCGCCGACACGCGCCCCGAAGGCAGCGATGCCGTCGAGAGGGTGCACGTCTCCGGGTGCGGCACCGCGTGCGACTGCTGCGCCGTTGTGAACCAGTCGTGGAACTGGGGGATGGGCGACGAGGGGTGCAGCGAGGCGCGGGACAGGGACGCGAGCGTGAACTGGTCCGCGCGCGTGTTCTGGGCCGAGCCGGCGGGGGCGACTGGTTGATGTTGGGTTAGCCAGGCGGATATGAAGGCGACTTGGGCCGAGCCGTGTGTGGTTGAGAGATATATGGTGGAGAGCCGGTATGGTAATGATGATGCTGATGATGATGATGCGCGTACATGCATGCATCCCCGGCCATCTATTCTCACCCGACACTCATGCAACCCCACACCTGCTCTGGTCTGCTCCCGTAGCGGGAGAGCAAGAAGACGCCAAACTTACAAATGAGCTTCTCACTCTCGGGGGGCGGGTGAAGAGCCATTCTGAGCGATCTCGATAGTCTATGGGCCAGGCTGGGTCTCATGGATTACTTGCTTCGTTCAGAGTCCCAAGTGTTCTCGCGCAGGCTGTTGCTAGCAAGCCTGTAAGGTCAGCCAACACCGTCTACTGATGTGTGTGGCAAAGAGAGGCAAACGATGACCTTGGTGCGTACGACGTGTACGAGGTGTTGTCGTGATTTCACGTAGGGTGAGGATGGAAAAGCGACAATAGGAAGGGAGGGGACCCGAAAAGTGAGGTGATTTCTCCAATAAGTGTTTATGTCATGATCCCACGACTTCTCATGATCATGCTTCGGGGAAATGAGGGGCTGAAAGAACGCCAATGGAAGACGTATAGAAGAACCCCACATTCCAAGCGGCGCAGTTCCACGGCGCAGCGCAGGACTAATACAGATAGAAACTGCGGTTCATATGGAGCAGCCATGGAGGGGTACGTCCTTTGATCACACAACACTGGACTGGAAACAAACACCACATACGGACACACAACACACGACACAAATGAACGCAAGAGATCAAACAAACGTGTTTCATTCCGCACATACGACGGGAGGGTATCATATCGTAAACGTCATTCAGATACGCAAGATACGTAACGTACGCATGACACGCACGCAACGCACTACACGCACTGATCCTAAATAAATCCCAAACATAACCCTCTAAACACCGCGTGATGGCGTGAGCCATGACGTCTGAAGGCGTCTTTATACGCCGGATTTGAGGAACAGTTGCTTCCTACTTTTGTCTATACTATGATCCCGAAACCAGAGGAGCCCCGCAAACCTATATAAAAAAAAACACCCAAAACGGGCTCTAAACTTTTTGGTCATGTGTAATTTCTCTCATATCCCGGTTTCTATACAAATAGGAAAATGGTTTTTAAAAAAATGTCTATGGTGCCATAACCAGCGCGAGCAACGCCATGCGGCAGTACAGACCATATCTCATCTGTGCAACCTGTTAGCAAACCAGCTCGTGTTCAAGGGGGGACGAAGGACTCACCTGTCTGAAATAGGCCGCCCGCTGGTCGGTGTCAACCTCGGGAGCAATCTCCTCGTTTCTGGGCAGAGGGTGCAGGATGCACATGTCTCTCTTAGCCGACTTGAGGGTACGGTTGTCGATGCGGTACGAGTTCTTGACCTTCTCGTACTCCTCCACCGACGGGAATCTTTCCTTCTGCACGCGAGTACAATAGAGCACGTCACTGCGGCCGAGAATCTCAGGAGTGAGCTCCTCCGATTCGCAGAGGAGCTGTCCGGACTCGACCAAGAATTTGCGCACATCGGCAGGCAAGGCGAGACCCTTGGGAGAGACCAGCTGTACCTGCACGCCGTAGTCACGGAGGAGGTAGATCAGCGAGTGGACGGGGCGGCCGTAAAGCAGGTCACCAACAAAGGTGATGGTCAGGCCCTGGACGGTTCCGAGCTCCTCACGGATGGTGAAGAGGTCCAGGAAGGCCTGAGTGGGGTGCTCTTTGCTGCCGTTGCCACCGTTGATGACGGGGACGGGAGCGTATCTCTTAGCAATGTCGACGCTGTTCTCGTCGGGGTGGCGAAGGACAACGGCGTCACCGTAGCAGCCAAGGGTGCGGAGCGTGTCCTGCAGAGTCTCGCCCTTCTGGACCGAAGAGTGAGAGGTAGCGATGGCCACGGTGCGGCCACCGAGTCTCTGCATGGCGGCGTCAAAGGAGGCCGAGGTGCGGGTAGACGGCTCGTAGAAGAGGGTGCAGAGGACTCTGCCGCGAAGGACGTTCAAGACACCCTCACGCTGAACGCCAAGACGCATCTGCTGGGCGACGGTGAAGAGGTGGTGAAGATCGGCGCGCGTGTACTGGCTGACCGACAGCACGCTGTGGTGCTTCCACGACGAAGGCTGTGACAGGAGGTCCTGGAGCTTGGAGCCGACAATCGGGTGCAGAGGGGCGGGCAGGCCAACGTCATCGAAACCACTCATGCTCTTGTTGGGCAGGTAGCCATCCGTGGAGCGGAGCTTCGAGGGCCTGGTGGCGTTGAACAGCGAAGGGCGACGGTCGCGAGGGCTGTCGGGGTGCGTGAGCGACTGGAGCTGGGGTTTGATAGCGGGCGACATGGGCAGGGCGCCGTGGGTCGACATGTCCTTGCCCAAGGCAGGCAGGGGCTGCAGCTCACCGTCCAGGCAGACTGTCTTGTCCTGGAAGGTCACGCGCTGGACGGAGCCACGCATGGTGCGGCCGGCGAAGGGAGACCAGCCGTTGGTGTTGTGGACGGCGTAGGGACGATCAATCTCAACCTCAACGCTGGTTTCAACCTGCTCGTGCAGCTCGAAAATCTCCTTGGGGTTGTCGTAGAGACGAGTCTTGATGTCGTCTACCGTCAGTTTGCCCTCAGTCACGGAGGTGAGCAGAAGGGGCAGCGCGTCAGCGATGCCAACAGAGGAATCGGCGCTCTTGCCCAAAGAGCTAGCGAGCTGGTACGGCAAGCTGCCAATGGAGAACACGTCGATCGTGCTCAGGTGAGCCCAAAGAGCAGCCTGATCGGCCTCCGTGGGGAGCAGAGCACAGTCGGGGAAGTCGTTCTGCGAGAGGTAGAGGGAGATGATGGACACGTCGCAGGTAACCTTCAAACCCTTAGCCTTGCTGAGGGAGATGAGCTTAATGTCGTCCTTGTTGGAGACTGAGGTGACGTGGATTCTCCGGTTGTGCAAGCTGGCCAGGAGCAGGATGGAAGCCAGGTCCGTCAACTTGGCATCGGTGACGATGGGCTTGTGCGTGGGCCACTTGTCGAAGTGGGTTGTTACAGCAGCGACCTTGCTGATGTTGCCAGACAGGTGGTTGAAGGGGATGAACAGAGATCCAACCTCACCAGTGACGTGGCTGATCTGGTCAGCGTTGTCAGAGGTGGCAGTGACGGAGAAGTTGAAATCGCAGTATCCGCCTTGCTTGCTGCTCTGCTGGGCAACCTTGAGGCTGATGGCATCCGTGATGGAGCCGGTAACACCGACGGGCATGATGCGAACCATGCTGAAGCCGGCGGAGATGGAAGCCTTGGTCACGGCTTGGAGATCCTTGCTGCCGGGAGTGGCAATGCCGGGGACGAAGGTGGCAACATTGACCAGGCCAGGCAGAGAGATGGTACGGTGGCTGGTCTGGAAGTCGCGGCTGCCAATCTCAAGACCAAAGTGGCGGGCAATGGCCTCGACAAGGATCTTGGCGTTCTTGACGTTGGTGACGAGAGGGATCTGGTAGTCAACGGCCATGCGTCTCGTTTGGTAACCCTTGCTCATGTAGTTGGCGGGGCGTCGGTACTTGTTGTTGGAAGGCAAGTTGATGTAGAGATCAATCATGTTCTTGGCCAAGTGCTGCGTCAGAGAGAACTCGGAGCGCTGGTCCTCTTGCTCGTTGGCGAGAACCTCCAGGTACTGAACAGGGATATTGTGCTCCTGGAGGAAGTCGGCAGTGCCCGCGGTGGCGAACAGTTTGTAGCCAAGGCGAGCAAGCTTGTCGATAGCGGGCAGCATCTCCTTCTTGTCCTTGTAGGAACCGATGGACAGGAGGATGTTGGCCTTGGGGATCTTGAAGCCCGTCGACATCAGCGCCTTGAGATAAGCCTCGTACTTGTCAACACCGAAGCAAGCAACCTCTCCGGTGGAGGCCATCTCAACACCCAAGACAGGGTCGGCGCCGGAGAGACGTGAGAAACTGAACTGGGGAACCTTGACACCCACGCAGTTGGGAGCGATGGTGGTTGGGGGGTAAGCCTCGAAGGGCCGGCCAGTGATGGCCTTAGTGGCCATTTCGATCATGTCGACACCCATAACCTTGGAGACGAAAGGGAAGGATCGGGATGCGCGAACGTTGCACTCAATGACCTTGATGTCGTTGTCCTTGGCAATGAACTGAATGTTGAAAGGACCAGTGACATTCAGCGCAGCGCCAATCTTGCGAGTGGCCTCCTCGATTCTGGCGATCGTCTCAGGCTCCAGGTCCTGAGGAGGCAGAATAAGGGTAGCGTCACCGGAGTGGACACCAGCATTCTCAACGTGCTCGGAGATGAAATGGCCAATGACAACACCGTCCTTGGCAACTGCGTCCATCTCGATCTCCTTGGCGTTCTCAATGTACTTGGTGATGACGACAGGATGCTCGCGAGAGACCTCGGCAGCCTGGGCGAGATAGTTCTCGAGGTCCTGCTCGGAGTAGACGGTGTTCATCGCAGCACCCGACAGGACGTACGAAGGTCGCACCAAGACAGGGTACGAAACGGCATTGCAGAACTTCTTAGCCTCCTCGAAGCTGGTTAACTCCTTCCAAGTAGGCTGGTCGACGCCAATGGTATCCAGCATACGAGAAAACTTGTAACGGTTCTCGGCGTTGTCAATCATCTCCGGCGAGGTGCCAAGAATCTTGATGCCAGCACGGTGCAGCGGCAGGGCAATGTTGTTGGGCGTCTGTCCCCCCATGGCGCCAAGAACACCGGCAGCGTTCTCCAGCTGGTAGATGTCGAGGATGCTCTCCAGACTTATAACCTCGAAATAAAGCTTGTCGGCCTCGTCGTAATCAGTGCTCACGGTCTCCGGGTTGTAATTGACCATGATGGTCTTGAAACCATCCTGGCGCAGGGTGCGAATGGCACGGACAGAGCACCAGTCGAACTCGACTGAGGAACCAATTCTGTAGACACCGGAGCCCAACACCATGATGCCGTTGTCCTCGAAAGACACGTCGTTCTCAGTGGCGTTGTAGGTGAGGTACAAGTAGTTGGTGTGGGCCGGGAACTCGGCAGCGACCGTGTCGATTTGCTTGACAAACGGCATAATGCTCGCCTCCTGCCTCAGGGTACGTACGGCAATCTCGTTGGAGCTCCAGAACTTAGCGAGCTGACGGTCGGAGAAACCGAGCCTCTTGGCCTGCAGCAGGATGTCAGGGGACTTGGAGATGTCACCAGTGGTGTAGCCGGTCATGGTCTTGGCGAAGTCGCTCAAGCCCTTCAGCTTGTTGAGGAACCACTTATCAATCTTGGTGAGCTCCCAGATCTTGTCGACACTGTAACCAGAGTGCATAGCGTTTGCAATGGCGAACAGACGCTGGTCAGAGGGTGTCTGGAGCTCGTCATCAATGGACATCAAAGCCTTGGTCTCGTTGAATCCGAGGTTGTGGAAATCAATGGCACGAATGGCCTTCTGGATGGCTTCCTCGAAGCTTCTGCCGATGCTCATGACTTCACCGACACTCTTCATGGAGGAGCCCAGCTGAGTGGAAACACGGGTAAACTTCTTCAGGTCCCAACGGGGCATCTTGACGACCACGTAGTCGAGCGAGGGCTCAAAACAGGCACAGGTCGACTTGGTGACGCTGTTGGCAATGTCCTTGAGGGGGATGCCGAGACCGAGCTTGGCAGCAATGAACGCCAATGGGTATCCAGTGGCCTTGGAAGCAAGCGCAGAGGATCTTGACAATCTCGCATTGACCTCGATAATACAGTACTCCCTAGAAAAGGGGTTCAGGGCGTACTGGATGTTGCACTCTCCTACGACACCCAAATGGCGGATGACGTTGACGGCCGTAGTACGGAGCATGTTGTAGTCTTCATCAGACAAGGTTTGAGAGGGGGCAACAACGATAGAATCACCGGTGTGAATACCGAGAGGGTCGAAGTTCTCCATGTTGCACACCGTGATGCAGTTGTCCTGGGCATCACGAACAACCTCATACTCGATCTCCTTCCAGCCCTTCATGCTGCGCTCAATGAGCACCTGAGGACTGGCGGCAAAAGCCTTGTTGCAGAGATCAAGCAGCTCGGCCTCGTTGTTGGCGAAACCACTGCCGAGACCACCGAGAGCATAAGCAGCTCGAACGATCACAGGGAAGCCAATGTCCTTGACGGAGGACATGGCCTCGTCAATGTTGCTGGCAGAGGCAGACTTGGCACACTTCTCGCCAATGGATTCCATGCTGCGGGCAAAGAGCTCGCGATCCTCGGTGGTGATGATGGTATCAATGGGAGTACCCAGGACCTTGACGCCCAGTTCCTCAAACTCATCCTTCAGCTGGATACCGACTTGCAGAGCAGTCTGTCCACCGAAGGTGACATAGATGGCGTCAGGCTTCTCGTACTGAATGACCTTGCGGACGAACTCGGCGTTGACTGGGAGAAAGTAGACCTTGTCGGCAAGACCCTTGGATGTCTGGATAGTGGCAATGTTGGGGTTGATGAGGACAGTGTAGATGCCCTCCTCCTTCAGTGCCTTGATTGCTTGAGAGCCGGAGTAGTCGAACTCTCCAGCCTGTCCGATGCTGAGACCACCACTTCCCAGGATGAGCACCTTGCGGGGGTGCACACGGGGGTGCAGACGCTCGTTCTCCTCGATGGTGCCACCGGGGAAGCTGACCGGGGCGTTGAGCTTCTTGGGGTCGGCGGCGCAGTCCTCGATGGTGCTGATGAAGACATCAAAGAGGTACTCGGTGTCGCGAGGTCCAGGTGTGCTCTCAGGGTGGAACTGCACACTGAAGTAGGGCTTGGATAGGTGGGCAATACCCTCGTTGCTTCCATCGTTGGCGTTGACGAAGAGCTCTCTCCAGTCGGCGGTCAGAGACTTGGAGTCGACAGCGAAACCATGGTTCTGCGAAGTAATGTGGCACTTTCCGGAAATCATGCTCGTGCATGGGATGTTGTGACCTCTGTTGCCAAACTTCATCTTTTCAGTCTTGGCTCCAGAGGCGCGGGCGAGGAGCTGGTGGCCCAAGCAGATACCGAAGACCGGGGTCTTGGTCTTGTCCATGGCAGCCTGGATGTTCTTGACGGTGGTCTCCAGCATGGCCGGGTCACCGGGGCCGTTGGAGAGGAAGAGGCCATCGTACTCATCACCGGCCTGCTTCACGAGGTCGTGGTCCCAGGGGCAGACCAAGACCTCGACACCACGCTTCAGGAAGCATCTCAGCTGGTTATATTTCATGCCAACGTCCAGGCACAACACACGGATGGGCCTGCCGGACGGGTGCTTCTTTACGGCGACGCTTGAGGGAGGCTTGTACAGCTTGGGGGCCTTGATCGACACTGTAGCACAACAGGAATCAGCATAGGACAGGCCAGGGAAGACCGGCAAGACTCACCCTCAGCTACGAGGTTCTTCTCGTTGGGATTCACCCAGTCCACTGACTGGAAGTCGTCGATGGAGAAGGAGGGGGCACCCTTGACGTGACCATTGGCGGTGCCATTGGTCAGGGCCTTCTTCTGCAGCAACAGGCGGCCGAGGGTGCTGCCCTGGGATCTCAGACGCTTGGTGAGCGCTCTAGTGTCAACGCCGTAGATGGCGGGGACGCCCTGCTCCTTGAGCCAGGTGCCGAGGGAGGACTCGGCCAAGAAGTGGGAGTAGTCCTCGCCCGAGTACGAGTGGGCGACGAGACCAGCAATGTGGATCTGCGAGGACTCGAAGTGAGCGGGCAAGTCGCCCAGGAGCTCGTCGACGGTCTCCCGCGAAGGCACGCCGTAGTTACCGACCAGAGGGAAGGTTATGACGAGAATCTGGCCGCGGTACGAGGGGTCTGTCACCGACTCCGGATACCCCACCATTCCGGTCTGGAAGACGAGCTCTCCGGCGATGCTCTTCGGAGCACCGAAGCTGTAGCCCTGATAGACGGAGCCATCCGGCAGCTCGAGAGCCATGAGGCCCTCGTCGTCGGAGCCGACCATGCGGGCCGCAGCCGGGGGGTAGATGGCGGCCGCCATTGTCGTTTGTGAGGGTAATGCGGGGCAAACGACGGGTCGGAGGAACTCTCGAAGCGGGGAGGGGCGAGGAGAGTCAAGCAGCAACGAAGGAAGAGGAGGGCAGGAGAAAAGCGGCTGCGGCGAGCTCGTCAGAAGAGTCTCGTGAATAGGTTTGGGAGCTTCCCAGCGATCATCTGCCACGATAGATCTTCGGGAAGTTATGCGAGGTTCTAGACAACCATGGTCGGAGGAGGAAAAGAGGGAAAAGAGAGAAGGAGGAGAGGAATAGCAATTCGGCAGGGCCTTGGAGTTTTACCTTACTCAGAGAAAAAAAAAATTCGTCTGGTCCCCCTCCATGCCGTCCACTGTTCCTCCCTTTGGTCAAAGGCACCTGAAGTCGATTGACCAATTATGCAGGCAGCATCCCTGACGGGTGGAGAGCCGGCTACGTTGGCACAGATCTGCAACAGCGAAAATGCGGCACGTACCTCACCGAAGCTGCAGGCGGTGAGATCTAACAGGTCTAGCGCCATCTATAAAGTGGGCAGAATGGGGGGGCAGAAAGTTTTGTGCCATTACCGCTTCTAGCCACAGGCGGGGGGATTCACCAGGAGCCCCGCGTCACCCTGTGGCCCAGATGGCTTAGCCTGTAGGATTTTGTTCGTCCTGTCCCTGCAGAAATTTCTTTCCAGAAGCTTAGTCCAGTCGCAATGTCAGTCGAAGATTCTCTCTTCCCTTTCGCCAGTGGCTGGCCTGCCACAATCGATGGCGGGTGACGAGTGGACCGAACGTGAATCGATGGCTCCGATGGCTCAGGCGGCCGAGTCACGGTCATGGGCAGGAATGGAGGTGGGTTGCTTGCCAACGCTTCTGTTTTGGCCGAAAAGTAAGATTTGGATTTGATGCGTTGTTTGTGGTGTTAAGGCTTCTGGAGCCATGCCTGCACCATCATGGATGATCTTGTTTTATTCTTCAACTTTTCCCTGGTATCCAATGTAGGCCCGAGGAGCCACGCGTAGATGTTTGGGTGACGCTGACCTGGGCCTCACCGACCATCTCGACAATGTCATCTTCGCCGATGCCGGGGCACACAATCTCAGTGGGGCATTCCTATCGGTTTGGGGCATGAGAAGCTGGGGCAACGACAAACTAAGTCATTCTGATGTTGATTGGCAGTGGAATGCCGTGGCGCGCATCGCTTATTGTTTGTTTCCCCTCCCAAGGCTTCTAGCTTAAAGATTTGGTCGGCTTCCACTTGCTGGCGAGATTTTCTAGTTACTTTTCTTCGTCTTGTTTGTCTTTGATCTATAAACCTTTATATTATTTTCTGGTCATTGGTTTCATACATAATGGATATAAGTTTCTTCGTACGACCATGCTCACGTCGATACCAGGTCAATGGCAACAGCCCTCGGTCAGACGCCAGCCCTGCAGAAACTTTCGGTACCTTGAAATAAGGTCCTGGATGCAATGTAGATGGATGATGGGTGTGTATGCTCGCACGTGCCAGCCTTCCCGTCCGTGTCTTGCACCACTTGTCTGAATGAGACATTTTACTCGGGCAACGGTGGCAGCCTGGGTTGCAAGTCAAGTCAAGTGACAAGAAGATAACATTCCACACGATACGAAGCGGGCTGAAGCTCAGTCAAGATGAGTGGCAGTAGCTAATATCCAAACACCGCAGGCGCCCCTCTCTGGTTTACAGAGTAGAGCTTACCAGTCACAAATGGGGGGGGGGGGGGTTCNAACAGCCGACGCAGTACGGATACTCCGTGGTATGATGGTATCTGATAAAGCCAGAGCAACGACGCCTCGAGGTGTGCGCAGGACTTGACTCGTGAGGCCTGTAAGATAAAGGGAATTTGCGAAATTCCTGCCGCTGTGGGACGCAGAGTTCCTGATGTCCGGCATGGGCTGGTGGGTAGCCTGTAGGCCACTAGACTCGGCCATCTAGACTCTGTACCCTGCTCAGTGAGATCCGCATCGACGTAAATCGCCGATGGTCATGGTGTCTCGCGATGTAACCTGAATATGACGGGCGTCTGCTTCGATTCCGTGCATCGTTTGATCAAACACGCACACGGGGAAAGACCATAACAACTTGGCGCGATGCCCATCACCGCGTCCCCCCTGACGACACAGAAATGCCAGTAAAGAATGCTCGGCTTAGCGCAACAGGGTGAGAGACTGAACTAGATCGGCACGTTCGTTGTCGGGGATCCAAACACGGTGGTCGACGGACGTCTTGGGGACCAAAATAGAGCGCAGGCTAGAAACAGCATCCTATTCGTTTTCTGACGGCGAGATGGAGGGGGAATTGGAGGAGCAGACGACGACGACGGTGCCCCCCCCAAATCCAGCGTCGCGCCCCTAGCCCTGCACAGGTGCCATCTGTGCACCCGTGTGAGTGGGATGCCAATGGGCGGTGACGGCTCTCACTGGCCAATCACGGAAGCGGATAGGCTTGATGGTTGGTGTGTGATGTGGGGTTTGGTCCAGCAGGAGCAGGAGGGAGGGGAGGGCAGGACGGGGACATTCACTGATGGGCGGGACGCTTATATCTCTGCCCCCCTGCTCAAGCTTGGCTACTAACCGACGAACGACTCGCTCGTTTCTGTCTCTCGCGGGAGCTGCTGCTGGAACACTGGGTGGCTCGACCGCCTCGGCCCCGAGTGCCTTACTTGGGGCCAAGAGTGCAGCGTGAGAGAGAGGTTTCTTGGTGACGCAGAACGACAGAGAGAAGAGAAATATGGACAGACAATCGACCCACGGGGAAAAGGGCCAGGCCAACACATGATGTCAAGTGACTGAGAAGGTGCGTCCGCGGGTGCAGCTCAGCTGCCCATGCGTTGAATTGAATTTGATACAGGCACTGGCTGGCGGGAGGGGGAGTTGGGAGCTGTCGGGGCTGCTGGCGTTCGTTTGCCTCCTCTTTACGTGGCCGCTCGCCTCATCTACTGACAGTCTGTCTAGGGGCTCGCAACACGAAGCAGCATTGTATTGTCTGTGTAGTCCGTTTGGCTGTCTACTGCTGTGTGTCTGTCAGTCGTCGGTCATCGGTCGTCTGTCTCGTCTTTTTTGGCAATGTCTGACAGTGATGACGACCCCTCCACGTTCGTCCTCGAATCACTTTTGTCTCCCCTCCCCTCTCGTCCTTTCAGGGGGCGGGGGAGGGGGTCATGCGGTTTGGCATGTCTCGCCCGTTTTTCGTCTGATGTCGTTGGTCTCGACCTAGGTCTTGTCGTCCATGTGCGTTCGTTCCTTTGCAGAACATCGACCGACGACGGGCTTGGTTAGCCTTTCGTCGCCATGCATCTCTCTCGATGCTGTCGTTATCTCTTGGCCGTTCATCTGTCCGCGGTTGCGAGAAGAACTGGTCAATTGCAGTGGGGTCAGACTTTGGCGGTTTACGTACACTACTCGGTCCTCCTCAAGGTCCACGAATCTAGCCGCAAAAGATGGATCGGCTCCTAGGGTAGCACACAATGGCGACACAAACATGGAGCTCCCCCGGGCCTTTTTTTTTTATTGTGTCATTTCGCAGAACGGAGAGGCCCCAGGCCGAGTGGCTGCAGCACTGGGTCAGTGGCAGCGTGTCGGCGGCGCCTTTTTGCTGTGGTTTGGGTCCACTTTTTAGAGACCAACTCCGAGTCTCCCAAACTGCCACCCACCGGGGATCTCACGCTAGCCCATCAGAATCTCGAAGCAGGGCCTGGGCAACGTTGGATCTTGGATGGACGCCGCAATGCAATGCGCAGCAGAGTTTGGTTGCACTGCTTGCTTACATGGCCCCCTTTTCTTCTTCTTATTCTTTTCCTTCTCTTCCTCTTCGCAAGTCCTTACAAGTCGAGTTCATGACATTTTTGCGATACCCAAAAAGACTCCACTTTGCTCCAGTGGCGCGGCGCTTCCCCTGCCCGTTTCCAAACCATGTGGAGGCGCGCATGGTGTCGCTCACTCCCTTCCTCATCCACCTATCCGCCTCTTGAGTCGTAATGGAGGGTGAGGGTGAGGCCGCCTCCTTATCGCAGGTCATCTTGCTCAATGCAGTCGTCACGGACGCGGGACCCCGGGGTGCATCACATATGTACGTGCATTTTTCACACATTAATACATGACATACATACGGAGTATCCGTACAGGAGTAGCATACATACCGTATCAACATCCCCTACCTGGTCTGATCCAAACCCGTCTCGTCCTGTCTTGCTTTGCCCACCATTGCCTTGCCTTGCCTTGCTTTGCCTTGCCTTGCCTTGCCTTCCCGTCACCCTACCGGCGTCGATTGCCTCATGCAGTATCCCTCGCCTTCCTTTTAGCACTATACTTGTCCGGCTACGCTAAAAACCTGCATCGTCTTCTCAAATCTCGGTCTGCGCTCCACGCGCCTGTTGCTTGTTGTGGTCTCTTCCTAACAGTTCACTATTCAGTAGTCCCCCCCTCTTTTGCGTCTCTCCTTGTGCCGCCATCCTTTCTCTCCTTTTCCCTTTTCAACATTACTGAATTCTTCCCGGCCCAAACAAAGACCTTGACCGGCTTCTCCACAAAAGGTTGCATCGATTTCTTCGTCTCGACCACGGGGAACCATACACCTGCCTGCCTGCCTGCCTGCCTGCCTGCCTGCCTGCTTACTCGTTTGGCTCTTTCTATTACTGTTCGCCATCCCATCCTGCCCCCAACCTCGCCGACTCTCTCTCTCTCTCTCTCAACTTTTACCCTCCCAGCCTCTCCTTGGCCGGGCGTTGCTTTGCGAACCTCATTGCCTATTTCATCCATCTCGTTACCGCGACAGCCAAACTCGAAACAACTCCTGCGTGAACTCAAATACCTACGATCCACTTCGTCCCCTTTCAGCTTCGTCTTTGGCGGTCCTCTATGGCGCCGTAAGCCGCGATAGCATCAGGAGGCGGGTTGCAACTCTTATTCCGCCTGGACAATGTTTTCCTCTCTGCTGCGACCCAAGCAGAGCAATCACAGCCGACGCGTCGACCGCTTGCACGAAAGGCAATCGCCTTCCCCTGGCCCGGCCTATCGCCACTATGTCGGCGAACCCCCGAGACGCGCATCAGGCGACTTTACTGAGGGAGATGACGACGAAGACGACGAGGACGAGGACGAGGAACACAATGGCATAGGCCACTCCGGGGACGACCCCGAAAACATCGAGGACGAGGACCATGCCCACCGTTCCATGCCCGTTCTCCCTCTTTTCTCGGAGACGTATCTCGGTACGCACAACCGGCTGACCTCGTACGGTTGCGCCCATGACTCTGGACCTAGAAGCTGACCGTGGTTCTCCAGACTCCCTGCCCATATACAGCATAACCCATGCAATTCGCATCGTCATCCAGACCCGAACCGAAACGACATTAACATGGGACCAAATACGCTCCCCCCAAGTGTCCCAATTTCTAGTCAAGCCCATGCAGCAACAGATCAGGTCTCAGCAGTTCAACCGCGCCACCCTGTACTGTCTCATGGCGAACTGCCTCCAGTTCAACAAGGAGGGCCAGATGTACCCAGGCAACGCTGGAATAAGCTACACGAGGGCCTTGGTCTGCGAGCTCCTCGCCCTCAAGCTTCTCAAGGAATACAACACCCGCCAGCTCATCGACGCCCTTTCGTACGACTTTTACCCGCTTCAGGGGCTTCCGGGCGCCCAGCCGGCGAACGCCCCCAAGGCGGACCCGAGAAACAAAGCACGCCTCACCGCGGCACGAACCTCTACACTCGAAGTAGCTATTCGTGCCTCCGCCAAGCACTTTTTGGCTCATCCTTTGGTCGTACAACAGCTCGAGGCTATCTGGAACGGAGCCATCAGCTTTTACTCGTCCGCAGATAGCTTGCACCGCGAGCCTCCAGCTTCGCCCAACGGTACCAAGCCCGATGCGAGAACACCACTGCTGAGCGCTCACAACCAGAAGGAGGGCCAGCAGCAGTCGATACCTGGGAGACGGAGTGTCATTCTTTATGACCCTCGGCAAGCGTCTTTGTTCAAGCTGTCGCGTCTCCGTGTGCCGCGCTACAGGTTCTTCCTGTCGACGCTGTCACTTCTCGTTCTCATCGGCCTGTTCCTTGCCGTCCTCGCACAACGTTCATCCCGCATTAGCTCGCTGGAACTGATCTTTTGGTTTTGGAGTGCCGGATTCATGCTGGATGAGCTGGTCGGGTTTAACGAACAGGGTTTCTCGCTTTACATCATGAGCTTCTGGAACGCCTTTGATCTGGGGATCCTGCTCTTGTTGATTGTCTACTACTTCATGCGTGTCTACGGGGTATTCCTCGTGGATGCCAAGCACTGGAATGACTCTGCCTACGATGTTCTTGCGGCGAATGCGATTCTGCTGCTGCCCCGTATCTTCAGTGTGCTGGACCATTACCAGTACTTCTCCCAGCTGTTGATTGCTTTCCGCTTGATGGCGGTTGACCTAGCGGCTGTCTGCATCCTGATCCTCATCTCATGCAGCGGCTTCTTCGTCTTCTTCACCCTTGCTGACAGCAACAATGACGCGGCCGATATCGCCTTTAGAATCTTCCAGATCTTGATGGGCTTTACTCCGGCTGCTTGGGAGGTATGGCCAGGATACAACTGGCTTGAGAGGGGCCTTATGGCCTTTTTCTTGATCATCTGTCACTTCGTTGTCGTGTAAGTCTGCCCCGTCCCCGTCAAGCAGCTGCCTTTGCTAACAATCGCAGCACCATTCTCATCACGGTCTTGACAAACTCCTTCATGAAGATTGCCTCCAACGCAAGGGAGGAGCACCAGTAAGCAAACTCGTCATTCGTCTGGTGAATGTTCCACTCACGGTACTAGGTTTCTCTTCGCTATCAACACAATCTCCATGGTCAAGAACGATGCCTTGTTTTCATACGTCGCACCAGGCAATATTTTTGCGTGGCTCCTCATGCCACTGCGATACTGCATGCCTCTAAGACAATTCGTGAAGCTGAACAGAACCATCATCAAGGCCACTCACTTTCCTCTTTTGTTGTTCATTTTCCTGTACGAAAAGTACTGGCTCGCTCCCTCAATGTACGAACCCACGGATCTGGTCGAAAACCATCACCATGCGCGGGACAGAACGATTTCTTTCGCAGACCCAGCGAGTCGATCTGCCCTGTTCAGCCCTAATATCCGGGTTCGCGAAGAATCGCTCACTGGGTACCAGAAGGATCATGCCCTCGAGGAGGTCTTTCGGCGAGGCCCCGGTTTCGCTACTTTGCGCAATCAGCGGCGGAATGAGAGGAAGAAGACCCAGCACGCTGTTCGAAACTGGATGGATCGGAACGATGAAGTCAGCGCGTCTCCCCATCTTTCGCAGTGGCCGACCCTGGACGGCAGCCAAAGCATTCGGCCGGATTGGCATAGGAGACTGAGCCTGTCGAGAGAGCTTAGGAAGCAACGGTCTCGTCAGATATCAGATGTCAGATCAGCGGCTAGCGACCCAGCCGATCTCATCTCCCAGCCTGCCATCGGCTCTTTTTTCCGGGGAATAGCCGCGGCCACCCAATCCAAGGAGGAGGAGAATCAACAGACGGACGCAGACGGAGATGACGAGCTTGTGACAAACGATGAGGAAGAAGAGGAGGACATCGCCACGAATGCGGGTGACAGTCGTCGGGGCCCAGTCATCCACCAGACCTCAATCGACGACTATTTCAACTCGACACCGACAACGAAGCGGTTTGCCCCGCCCACGGCATCTTCATCATTAGGCTCTAGCGGAAGGCCGTCCGTGTCGGCTACTCCTCGCTCTGCACGTCGCATGCCTCATAGCCGAACGATGTCGACCAACACCATCCTGTACGCACCGCAGGAGCTGCGACGGCCGGCTAGCTCGTCGTCTCATTCACCTGACCCGCCGCCCACCCGTGCGCGTGTGCAGAACGGTCGCCCTGTGGTGGTTGAACCGGCTACAACTAGCGGCCACCGCTCCCCACGCCGGCAGACCTACGTGACCAACACAAGGCCCAGACCCATCTTGCCACCTCGAGATGCAGTACAGACGGCGCCGAATCGCGCGGCTCTCACTGGCATCGACCAGCGATTGCGCCCGAATGCTCTCAGACGGTTGTCTTCGGTCGATTTGAGTGTCTTGTCGGATAACATCGTACCTGACGATCCGACCGGGGGCATGCCTTCGAGCTTCCAAACGCAGATGGCTATGGCATTGATGAAGGATGCGCGACTGGGAGGAGCGGGACGGGGCGCGGATTCCGGGGACAGCAACCGAATGAGCAAGCTCGTCCTCGCACGGATGAAGACTCTGGAAGAAAGCTTTGCAGACGTTGCCAGGGAATTACGCGGGCTCAAGACCACATCGAACTCGACTGCCCCCACCACGCGGCGCAACTCGTCAGGCGAAGAGTTGCAAAAGCTGGCGGCCCTGGCGAGTCCAGAAGCCACACGGCAGAAAGAAAGCGGCGGTGAGAAACCTAAGATGGTAAGAAGGACCACAGGCAAGCGGCCGGCGAGTCGCAAGAGCTTGCTGGATCCCAAGTCGGAGAGGGCTAGAGGCAAGGGCAAAGAGCCGGCGCACTCATCGGGAGACGAGTCCAACAGTGAGAGTATGGCTCCGACGAAACGAAGCTCGATGTAAAAGGGGAGAAGCGTGACGATTTGCTAAGCATTTTCTGGCGCGCTATATCTCGGTCATGTTTATGTGGTTCACCGCATCGCATCATGGGGGCGTTTGGGCCAGAACTTCATCTCTGGGAGTGTTTGGTTTTCTGTTGCTTGTCGTTATTTTGGTGGGTTTGAAGCATGCCAACATATGCATCGTGAGCTGGCCGCGGTTTGCATTTGGACATGTGGATGGGAGTAATGACACTTGGTTGTGCAGTCGGCCAAAGAAAAACTGTCTGGATTGATCTGTAGTTCCCATCCCATGCAGATCCTCCCAAGTCTCCTGTATTCATACATGAAATTCTGTTCAGGTTTCCGGATGAACGCATTCTCCAATCGGTCTGCGGGTCCGCTTCGTAATTCACCCGCGCCATGTAATCATTATGCCGTACTTACTATACCGAACCATTCGTGTCTCGTAACCAGTTGGTCATATGCAGGGTTCCCTCTCGGAGGGGGAGGAGGACGAAGGGGAAAGTCCTAGGCCAACAATGAGAGGTTGTTGATAGATGCAAGGTGTCCCGTCCTGACATCCACCTCCACGCCGGTAAAGTTCGGCGTTCTTTGTCTTTTTTCTTTTAATCATTCTTCGCTTCAAAGTCCATGAGTGGTACGTGAGGCCATACTAAATGCCGCCTCCGCTCCGGTCGACGCTCACATAATGAGGGTTGGTGGAGCGCTGGCTCTGCTCGTTTGTCCGCCTCGAGGCAGCAGTGTACCGGAAGCTAACGGCGAGGGCGGCGAGGGCGGCCGTTGCGAAGAGGAGGCCAGGGTGGCGGCTGTGACGGGTCAGTGATCGGGGCCTTCGGGCATTACGAGCTGTTCATGCGAAGAGAAACAAGGGGAAATAAGGAAAGGGAAGGAGGAACACAAACGTACATGGCGGGGCGGATTTGGGGCGGGGTGGCCATGGTTGGCTTTGGCTGCATGGTGGGATGTTGTGGGAAGGACGGTTTTCTGTTTAGGTCTTGCCTGAGGTATTGCAATTTGACAGTATGCTATGATATGAACAGAGGAGCCAGCGGAAGAAGCAGCAATGGGAATGTAGCTGAAAGAGGGGGAAAGGATTCAGTTAAGTAGACTCTCGACGTCTTCGGTGCGTTCCATAGTAGTCCTAGCTTTCCCCCCCCCTCCTCAGATCATCGGGGGCGGCGGCATGCGTAAGTGCGTGTGGAGGAGGGGCAAACACCTTGTGTTTTTGTTGGGGAAGGACGGGGAAGAGGTCTTTTGGGTTTTCTGTCTAGTACAGGCTGGTGTGGTGGTGGCAGCTCGGATCGGACGATTTCATATCGTTATCTGAGAACAAGACTTGAAGTTGGACTGACATGGCACCATTACGGCAGCCGTTGCTAACATCACCTGGAGTGTAAGATGAACTGCGAGGTGACTCCGTGAGCGAGAGAGAACCCTAGGCTCGGCGAAACGTCGACATGGATCAGGAGCGGACAATAGCCGGGGCAAGGATTTTCAAGAAGACGATGGCAAACGGAGGGTCTGCGAGTACAGAGTATGTATGTGTGGGTGTGTGTGACAGTGAGAGTTATGCGGTGTGTAATGCGGGCATGGTGACGCGGTCCAGGGCCAATGTGTCCCCCCGGTAGCGTTGGACTTGGCGGGTTGGGGAACTGGCACGCGACATGGCTACGATAACTCGTTCGGGGTGGTGATTAGCGGTGTTGGTCCACCCGAGAAAAGGGAAAAGGAGGGCCTCTGTTTCTTTGCGCGTCTACACCATAAGGCTTTTATTGGAGGCTTCGTGTTGGTTCTTGCTTTGGTGGGTGGGCGGGCCTATGGGCTGATGATGGACAGGACTGGGGATGGTTCGGGATGCGGCGCATGCATGCGATGCATTCATCGAGGGGGTAAAGACGCAGGCGGGGCATATGCAGAGGGATAGGGTCAGCAGATGTACATTCCCACCTGAGCGGGCAGAGAAAGGATATGGATGAGCTCTCGAAAGCTGGAACGACAAGCGACTTTTGGTACTTAGGTAGGCGCAGATGCACACTACATCGTATGCGGGTGTATGCAGGTGTACGGTACTGTACCTACCTACTTGCCTACCTACCTAAGGTAGGCATGGTGTGGCCTGGAGAGTCGATGGGGCGCGGAATGTTGGTGGTTGGTTAGAGTTGGGCGAGGTTTCAGCTGACGGGGTGGAGGGGGCGATAAGGGGGCGATAAGAACCGAGGTTGGGGGCTCGTCCGGGGACATGCATTGTACGGGGCAGGAGCTGCAAGTAAGGTACTGTACGGATACAGTACATGGAAACACGAGCTAGGAACTCACATCGATGGGCTGCGAGTTTAAATAATCTACTTCCTACGTGTTTAGCACAACTGAGTAGGAATGATATCTGTGAACGAGAAAGTACATGATACGGTGTTCATCTGAGTTTTGAGTGTTGATCATGACTGTATATTATTCTGTGAAAGCATTCCTAGTAGCCGCAGCGACGAAAGCTGTGCTTCGGAGATGCTGGCATAACAAGGTTTTCTGGCAAGCTCCTCAATCGTACATGCGATAGTCGAGATCAGCTGAGTCAGACCTGAACAAGCTTACTCGTCATGGCAGCTTAACAGCTTAGATATGATGATCATAGGCAGAGCAGAGCCTGGGTGCTGGCAGCTCTTTGTTAGAACTCTGATTTTGGTGCAACGGACTGCAAGTGTGACTGGCACCGGGTACTGATGCCATTGCCTCCACCATCGTCAACCGGTGTGGGGACGGTACCGGGGCCGTCTTCTCTGGCCACCACCACCTTCATGCAAAACAGACTGTGTGCAATTGCCTTGGTATTTTTCTGCAACTTCTCTAGAGTAGAGGAATCTCACTAGCCAGTACACCCTATATCAGAGCCGGTAATTATAACAACCAAACGAAGTTGTGCCGCTTGTGTTCCAAACACCAACCGGGCGCGGGAGAACCACAAGTCGTACCTGGCATACACCTGACACTATTAGCAGCTTACAACATCTTCTCAACGCGGCCCGAAGACCATCCCACATTTTGGACCAGAATACAGCGGAAGACATCCGGTTTCCTGAGGTACGTCGATGTTTTGGAGGCTAAATGTAGCCTGGCCTTCTGGCTACCAGTACGCTCGATAACGAAGGAGGGTGAATGAAACTAACATATCGCCTGAATTCGGAGCCGTAACATACATGTGTGTCAAAGTGAGATTCAATGCGCAATGGAAGCATATCATGTTGAGGTTTCAAGAGAAGTGATTGTTTTCTTCCTGGGCCCCCCNTTAATCATTCATTATTTATGATATTTTGCCTGGCGAGGTGGCTCCTCATTGAATTATCTCATGTCCGAACAAACCATGCTAAACTAATACGGTTTGTTTAACAACGTCTGGTGGCGCATAATGCAACACCTTGGAGTCCAAAAACGCCCGATCTAGTGTATTATCCATTTCACTGAGGTTTAATAAGCACTCATCGAAATGTACACATCCATGGCGTTCGAAAAGCTCTGCACTCACTTAAAGGCGGCCCGGAATACATGTGGGTCTGTCCGAATACGTCCCCATAAAAGCCGATTGAGACGGGGCCGAGAACACGCCGCGGCCAGCCTATGGTGCCTGCTAATCCACAAGTTGCTTACCGCATGGGTAAACAGGCAGGCAGGCAGCAGCAGCGGCGACTCTTTGTAAGAAGCCTCTGAATGGTCACATGGTTTACCAGATAGATGGTCACTATGAAACGCTGCTTTGCTCTTTTCCAGCAGTCCCCCTTCACGGCCAGGCTCTTTTCGTGATCTATCTGGCATAGGGCCGTGGCGCCTTATCCTCTCTACTGACTGACAGGCCTGGAACTAACGCTACAGACCAATCACCCCAATGTCAGAGAACCAGTCTGTTTCTGGCCAAGATCTACCTTCGCTGCCTAGCCATAGCCATGTCCTCTAGGGCCCCAACTGTTCACAAACAGGTATTCTTCAGGAAATGAATACATGTACATGTTTTCTGGGGGTTTTGTTTGCAGTCATGACGAGTGCGTTATGAATAGCACTTAGTGTTTAAACTCCCTTTTAGCTCACTTCATACTGCTTAAGAAGTTCATTCATCAGTTAGACTGATAAGTCTAAATATATCCAGCTTTAGGGCAAACAATGAGTACAGTTAATGACGACCAAGCTGTAGCATCCGTGGACTAAAGAACCTGCAGTTACTCAAAGCGGATGGCTAGCTGCAGTTTGCCTTGCCCCTTGTCTTCCAAGTAATTGCATTCCCGCCCTCCCGTGTTGTTAGTACCTACTTGCTGGTTAGGCATCTGCCTCCATAGGGCGCCTTGCACTAATGTGAGTAGGTTGGTAGAAGGTCAGAGGCCATTGGCCTTCGCCTTACAACTACTCGGGTCTTGTGTCGCCTCAGCCAAGCTACCTACTTTCCCCTCCATCCAAACCCCCCACACACCCTCCTCCTCCTGTCATCTTTGCTCGCTACGTCTTCATACACTTCGAAATTCCTTGCCTTGCCTTACTCGGGAATCGATCGCGCAGTTAGGCCGGCGACAAGACGACTTACCTTTCTCATCTTCGCTTTCCCGACATCTCGAGATCCATTGGACAGCGACTCCAGGCGGTTGACGCGCGAGTTCATGGTGGGGTTTGGATGATTCCTAATTGACATCTGATTTTGCAAGACCTGCTGCCTAGTAAGGTTACGCTACGGTCTACCCCTTCGATCACCACTACATATCGTCAGTATTCTGTACCCAACTCCCGGCTTGGCCGGGGTGCCTGGCTGCGAGGTTCCATTTGCCTCGCGTCTGTTTCTGAATGCTTATTCCTCTACCCAGATCACTCTAGGAGTTCGGCAAGCCTTGCTACATTGATTGCTTACGCCTTCGTCGCACATCTCTCATCGCCCATTCCTCACAACAGCTGCGCCGACTTCCATCTCTATAAGGGTCAAGCTGTCTGATTTTCCGGACAATCACATCGCAACCTGCTGCATATGGCCCCAAAAAGTATCACCGGAATCATGGAATCTGAACATGAGGACATAGCATCTCGGCCCGCGGCCCAGAACCGGTGCGGCCAGCCTTTGGGGGATGAGCCTGTTGATGGCTATACTTTTTTGGCACCGGCAGTTGGGAACAACACCAATGCCGTCAATCATTCGCCAGATGACAAACCCTTCTGGCACAGAATACGACAACACTACCGTCAGGATATGACGCCCATCGAGCGTCGTCGCTATTTCCAATTCATCCTCCACGATATCAAAAACGAACTCCACGAAGGAGACACCCTGGTATTCGTCGACTTCCCCCCGCATACACAGCTGGCAGAAAGAGTCGACTGCTTCTGCTATGCCTGGAACTCCGTTCAGTTCCGGATGCACTCTGAAGGACTTATAGGCACCGGCTCCTCCAAGTTTGCCGAGATGATGAGTCCAACATACCAGTTTCGTATTCGGCGTCGACGGAAGCTTGTCAAAAATCTTCCCGACGGCGTCAAGTACGTCTTGGACCTTACACCTCCCACCGAGGGTGACGAGCTCGTCTTCCAGATGACCGAGGTGTCGCTGACCCCAGGCATTACGACCTGGTGGACCGCTACCAGCAAGCACGGCGTCGACAACAATGCTATATCTGGCCACGACGATGTCTGCTCTTGCTGGAGGAACCGAGAGCGAAAAGAGTCTGGAGAACCCAACGTGACCGTTGAAAAGATGTCGGCAAATGAACCCAAGCGCGATCAAAACCAAGACAGAGATTCCGACATCGACCGGGCTACTGGAATGGCCAATTTGCAGAATCTTCGCGAGGCCACGCCCCAGACTGGCAGGCCCAAACAGCAAGCACCCACGCCGATAATGGGTTTGGCAGCTAAGGTACTAGCGAAGAAGTCCAAGGGCGACTTCGCCGCCGACCCGGTTCCAGCCTACCGCCAGATCCCCGACTACTGCCCCGTTCGCCACCGCGTCAACATCCTTCGTCTCATGTATCTTATCTCAGACAAGAACGTCTTCCTTGATTCGGCACCGAGTGTATGGACATTGGTGGCAGTGGCCAAAATTCTAGACTGCACGAGCGTGGTGGTGAGTGTCCACACTACCCCCCCTCCCCCCTTCCATCACGATGAAACGTCCGTATTGACACCATTCCCAGCGCGGCCCTTTTCTCCATTGGTTCATGAGCCCGAACAACAGCAAGTTTCTAGAAGTATTGCCTGAGGAGAGCCTCCAGATTGGAGTGGCCTTGAAGTTGGCCGATGTCACACGCTCGGCCTTCCGAATCTTGGTCAACGAACTGGCTCTCGAGGAGGCCGCTGAGCCCAACGGCACACCCAAGGCGGCGGCATACACCGTATTTGGACGCAAGCGCCACGACCCCGGCGACGATCTGAATAACATCATACAGCACGCGGCCCGCGCTATGGTCGAGCGTGTGTCGCGTTCAGTCAACCAAATGGTCAGCGAGACAATCTTTGATGACCTGCAACTTGCCGAGTGGCTTCGGTTACAGAATATCATCGGCGTGCTCTCTAGCTGCCCCGACGACCCGATGTTCCAGCGGGCCAAGGAGTCTGCGCTCATCCTTGCTGAGTCGTTGAAAGCCGCGTGGAAGGAACATGTGGTGTATATCTTGCTCAAAAAGCCTCTCGACACCGATCTTCTGATTAGCGCCGATAACCAACTTGCCACTTACATTGATGTGCGGCATTTCAAACGTCTTGATATTGTATACAACCAACTGAATGACGTGCAGAAAGCTCTGTGCTCGTTCATGTACAAGGCGGTCGCCAACAAGTGGCTTGGGCTCGCCAGCATCTTTCCCTCGAGCTGCTTGAAGCCCAGTTTCTCCCGTCTGTCTACCGACCTGTGGATTCTCCTCCTAGATATCCTGAAAGCCCGTCCCGACTTGGCAACGGACCCTGCTTGGGAAGCCATTTTGGACCTGCCGCGCAATTTCAACGCTGCCATTGACGCGGGTTCCATTTTTCTTTTGGCGACGGACGCCGCGAAGCACGTATTCGACCTCAAGGCCTTGGAAAGTCCGCTCTACGCTTTCCTCGAACCCTTTTCCCACCAACACGCTCGTGTCGACTTCGAGATCAGGATGAAGATGACGCCGCACTTACTTCTTACTCTTCACCAAGACGAATTCAAGTTTCTGCCCCTCTGGGCCGGCGGCAACGACGACGGCACCGGTGGTGTTTTTGAGCATTCTCTGCCGCCTGCTGATTATGGACCAGCGGGTCCGGGTCCGGTCTACCACACCGGCGCAACAATTCCTTCGGAAGCATCCAGTGCGGCAAGCTCAGTGAGAGGCGTGCTGAGACAGCTTCGCTTAGAAGAGGGAAGCACCATTGGCCCTGGCAGCGTCGACGTCCAGGATGGAATTTCGACCGTTTTCAATCCCAACAAGGTGGTGCTTGACGAAAAGTCGTTCTACACGGAATCGTTCACAGATGGAGCCTCAGACTACGGCAACGCCAGATCTGCCATCCCTGCGGATTGCCAGACCGTCGCCCAAACGACCGGCATTGTGGTCCTTGAAGACGAGACACCCGAGCACTCGGATATCGGTACCAGCGTTAATCTCGAGACTGACGACGATGATGACATGGACGGAGTCATGATGGAGACGAGTCCTGAGGATAGCCGCTCGCGAGACGGTACCCCTGAGTATGTCGTTAGCAGCTCCGGCACCCCGGCCTTGCTTGCGTGTGGGGGCCAGCGGTCCTCAACTACACCCTCGACCACGAACGTTTCATCCGGTTCTCTTCTTGACGAAGACGATGATACGGTGATGGTTTGAATCGAATGACAAACAACAGCACGAGGTTGATGGTTTACTTCTTGTCTGTTGGGCGTTTTGGGAGGTCGACAATTTGTGGGTTGGAAGACCGATCGCTGGGAACAGCTCGTGACACGAATGGAGGACTACCATCGATGGCACCAGCAAGTAGATTCGCACAGATGAGAAGAGACAATATTGCAAACACGTTCACCCATTCACCGTGCTATATTGAATGCAGGGATACCGTAAACCCCACCCCTCTGATCAGAATGCGCACCCCCAAGTCGTTGTCTCGTGGTATCCTCTTCCTATTTTTCGGTTTCTGTTCGTCAAACCCTGCCATTATGTACTCCATCCGATTGCCCAATATACCGCTTTCGCTCAACCCCTGTTCAGCGTGTTTCCCGAGCCCTTGGGATTTGCCTCGACAAATTCATCCCAAGCTCTCGCCTTCATTGTCTCCTCGTCGGCCTTGTCAAAGTCGTCTTCATCCGGTTCCGGTCGGTGCCAGCTTGCCTCGCCGCCGCCCTCTATGATACCTCCCCGCTCACGCTCCACCTCGAGGTACTCATCGATGCTCATCGTCGGCAGGTTGTGGCCCGGCCGGAACACGTCCGCAGCCATCTGCCCCCGGTTACCGACGAGAGTGAAGGGCTGTAGCGGCTTGCCATCCTTGGACAGTATCGGGCCTCCCCGCTGACCAAACAAGCTTTGTAGGCGGCGCGGTGCCTCGAGACGCTCGACATAGCCGTCGGAACTACGTTCGACCGCGCGGCGTCGCTCATCCTCCTCCACGGACGTCGGGGACGGCATCAGGGGCACGGTGGCCTGAGCCAGGACCTCGAGCTCGCGGTTGATGCCCTCCAAGCCCTGAAAGGCCATGTGTGCCGCATACGCTAGGTGGGCTAGGTGTAGTTCGCGGAAAACCTCGTCGTCGCCATCTTCGTTCTGGTACCGCGGGTTCCGGCGCAGCGTGTCCAGCCGCTCGCGGAGGGCGCGCTCCGATTTGAAGTTTGCGATTTTCGAATCGCGGCGCTTAGCCGCGTCGTTGGTGCCGAGGGTCGAAAAGGCGAGGGGCTCGTCGGTGTAGCGTTCGTAAAGTATCTTTTGCTGGGCAGATAGGAGGTCGTAGGAGTCAAGAAACCCGAGGAAGGTCTCGTAAGACTCACGTGCGCGCTCAAGGGCGACGCGGCGCTCGATGGGACGGCGCGAGGGAAGCTTCTGATGCAAGTCGGCAAGGTGGGCGGTGATGAGGAGATACGGTAGAGATGAGGTGGAGAGGTCCTCGAGCGACTCGTTAGGGGAGAAGAGGGCGGCGCGGGAGATGAGGTCGAGGCAGGTCTCGTACTCGGAGATGGCGTTGCGGAGGTCGTCAAGGTAGTTCGGCGACGAGGCCTCGTACGAGTTTTCGAGGGTAAAGCGCTTCTTTTCGGCCGAGGTGAAGACAGATTTGAGAGTCTGGGGTTTGTCTTCATCCGCCATGGTTGCGGTGTTTTGGTTTCGGCGGAGTGAGTGTGCCTAGCTCTAGGGTGAATTATCAAGATGGTGAGAGTCGTTTGTGAGGGGTGGAGGGGCTAAGTGGGAATGGCGACGTTTTGAGCTTCGCACAAAGACGAGAGGGAGTGACGGCACGAATGACAAATATCGTGTAGAGTGTGCTGTCAATCAGACATCTATCTAGGTGTGGTGGCGTTCGGGAGTTTGGGAATCGGGCTGTCTTAGGTCTAGGTTAGGGAGTTACTACAACGCAACGCTCCTACAATCAGAAAGGAACCATCACGAGAAAGGGACGCTAATTAAGCATTCTGATTCCCTTAGGGGCGATTGATTTCCACCGCTCGGCAGGGGTCTCTATCTTATCTAATCGCGGCGGCGGCGGGGAGCTGTACTTTAGGTGGGGCCGCGACAAGGGTCAAGGTCGGCAGAGCTCTCGCGGACATAAAGGGATGACTTTGAACCATCGCGACTTGCTGACCAGACTATTGCAGTCGAGTTTCGAGGGTTTGCCGCTAGTGGAAGACATGATAGGGAATCAATATGCTGCGCTCTACTCTTTCTTTCATGTTTAATCCTTCCAGTTGAAAATCCTTAGCAGACATGAGATATCCCAAGATGCCCCTCCACCCGCGCTTGAGGCTGTCTACGCCGGGAAATGCGTGTAGATAGGCACCTTCCCACGTCGAGTTAGCCGTCCAGTTGGAGAAGCACTCGTTAAGCTTCAGCGAAAATTTGCTTGACTCAGAACCATTTGTTATAGCATGCGCCAATAAAGTAGTAACAACCCGGTCCTGCCTGGTTCGTTGGTACGAGTGTTGTTCCCCGAAGGACAAGGAGCAGTGGACTAACAAGACCGATCAAAGGGTTTTTTTTATCCGACTCTATCCATGTTTCCAATATTTATGTAGTATTTGTGTAACTGAACGAAGAGATCTGAGCAATTGTGTTGACTCTCTCACTTGAGGGCTTCAGCTTGGCACGGTTGAGGGCTTCATTCGCCCAATGTCAATTTCGTAGGGGAGGGATGCAAAGCGAGAATAGGCTTAGCGGGCATAATGCAATGGGAAATGGCTTCTGGAAGAATCACTGCTTCCAAACAAGTTTGTTTGCTCTTGCCTCATGCGACTTACCGTCACACTTTTGACGTTGGTTTGGAGAAGGCACATACGTGACCGCCCTTTCCAATCTGACGACCTTCCATTCATTACCTCCATCCACCTTTACCGGAAGGTACAAACTTCACCCTTTACCTCCATAAACTGCCTCACTTATTCTTCTCTACATGTGCAACTGGCTCGGCCTGAACTCACGTCACTTCGATCTTCCCTTGCACTTTTCTCTCCCTCACGCAACTCGCATCCCATACCTACCCTTCCTGAGTATGCAAGCCGATATTCTGAGAGGCCATCATTCGCAGCACACCTAACTTCAGGAAATACAAAAGCCAGCACATAAGCGTTCCGTACCAAATATGGAACGTTGCAACGATCAAAGGGTTGACGACCCATTGCCTACCTCGATTTATCCCATCGACTCGGAGGTAGGCTCGACTTCTCGTCTCTTGGCGCCCTTGACACCTTCCCAACCGAACCAAAACCCAAACTCAACTGCTTTTTCCTCGCCTTCTGGGAAATCTTCTCCAACTCACTTGCTGACGACTCTCGTCTCCCAAGTTCTGGTCTCCAACGACGACCTCGAAGCGCAGGCCGAAGACGAAAAGTCCGGCATCAACGATGGAGAAGACGACAACGACGACGACGGTTATGACGAATACCTTCGTTGGAGTCTGAATCCAGAGAGAAGTCGCAAGGTCTCGGAGAAGAAGCGACGCGATCACGCACTGTTCCAGTCATGGATCAAGTCGAACCAAAACAAAGTACTGGATGAAGCTTCCCAGAGAGCCAAGGAACAGAAGCCCGGATCCGTGGCACACCTGATGAAGCTGGAGAGCGAAAGGTTCAAGATCATCCAAACCCCACGAGAATATCAAATCGAGCTTTTCGAGAAAGCCAAGAGAAGGAACACTATCGTGGTGTTGGATACCGGATCCGGAAAGACTCTAATCGCAGGCTTGCTGCTTCGTCACATACTCGAAAAGGAGATTGAAGATCGTGCAGCCGGAAAGCCAAAGCGGATTGCATTCTTTCTGGTAAAATCCCCGTCAATGTGGAAGGTCTTTATCTAATTATCTAAAAACAGGTGGACAAGGTGTCCCTCGTCTTTCAGCAGCATGCAGTTCTCGATTGCAACCTGGAGCACCCTGTCGGTCGTTTCTGCGGTGACATGGTTGATGAGATGTGGTCCCGCGAGTTCTGGGCCCAGCAATTTGAAGAGAACATGGTCATCGTCTGCACCGCGGCCATTCTACAGAAATGTCTGACTCACTCATACATCCGCATGAACCAGATCAACCTTCTTGTCTTCGATGAGGCCCATCATACGAAGAAGAACCACCCGTACGCTCGAATCATCAAGGACTTCTACATCAAGGAGCCTGTCAAAGAAATGAGACCGAGGATCCTCGGTATGACAGCCTCCCCTGTCGATTCTCAGACGGACGTCAAGATCGCTGCAGCTCAGCTTGAATGCCTTCTTCATAGTGAAATTGCAACCGTGTCCGAGGAGTCACTCTACAGAAACTCCACCGCTCGAAACATAACGGAAATCGAGATTCATTATAGCAGTCTCCCTGTTCCTTACGAGACCAAGCTGTACCAGAAGATTAGCGCTCTTGTAGGCTGCAATCCGCACTTCAGTAAAGAGCTTTCTTTTGCAAAGGCTGCAACCTCATCACTCGGGCCTTGGGCGGCAGATCGCTTCTGGCAGCTTTTTTTGACAGATGAAACAATTTTGCGGCTCGCATACAAAACCGACATGACCTACTCCGGCCTCAAATCCAACGACAAAGAGACTGCAGCAGTTCAGAGGCTTCGAGATGTCATCCAGACCCACGAGTTCAACTCTGTTACTCCGACTCTAGATCAGGTATCCATCAAGGTCCTTAGGCTATGGGAAGAGCTAAAACTCCGCTTCACGAATGGTCCGGGGTATCGTTGTATTGTCTTCGTGGAGATGAGACTCACAGCCGTACTGCTTGCGGATCTTTTCAAGCAGGAAGGCGTCAAACTCCCATATCTCAGCCCGGAAATGCTAGTCGGTAGCCAGACAGCTACGGGACTTGCAAACATGTCATTCAAGCAGCAGGTTTTGACCATCCATAAGTTCAGGCAAGCGGAAGTCAACTGTCTCTTTGCCACCCAGGTCGCCGAAGAAGGGCTTGACATACCCGACTGCAACCTCGTCATGCGATTCGACCTCTACAGATCAGTGATTCAATACATTCAATCAAAAGGGCGCGCCAGGCGGCAGGACTCAGAGTACCTCTCGTTCATCGAAGGCGGCAACGGAAGACAAGCTCGCGTGGTCCTCCAGGCCACATACGATCAGAATGTTCTCCGCCGCTTTTGCAACGCATTGCCCGAGGACAAAAAGATCATGGGCTTCGATATCTCGGCCAGCGTTCTCAAAGGAGACATGCACTACAAAACTTACCTCATCAAGTCCACCGGCGCGACGCTGACATGGACATCTAGTCTTGAAGTGCTAGCTAACTTCGTCTCCTCGTTACGCCAGTTCAATGACGAAGTCTTGGCGCCCGAATACGTGGTTACAAACCAGGGACAGGACTTCATTGGGGAGGTTCAGTTACCAGCAAAGTCTCCGATCATGCATATGACAGGGTTCCCACAAAGTAACATGAAGGCAGCCCGCTGCTCTGCTGCGTTCGAAATGTGCAAGGAGCTGATCAAGAAGAAGTACATTGATCACAATTTACATCCGGTGTTCGTCAAGAAACTTCCTGCCATGCGAAATGCTCGTCTAGCCGTCAGTGCCAACAAGAAGTCGGAGTACAAGATGAGAACCAAGCCAAATGTCTGGTCTCGTCTTGGCCCTTTCGACCACCTCTACGTCAGTGCCTTAGTCCTTGCAACCCCCGGTGCTGTGGGCAAAGATTCCAAACCGCTGTTACTACTCACCAGAGAAAAGCTACCGGATCTTCCGGTCATTCCTCTGTGTTTTGGTAATGGACAACAATCAGAAGCCTTTGTCGTGTCTCTTCCGACTCCTATTCGGATTTCCGAAACCGAGTCAGGGCTCTTGAAGACATTCACTTTCCGCATCTTCAAGGACGTATTCAGCAAGGAGTACGAGGCGCTTACTCAGGATGTTCCTTACTTCCTCGCCCCAACTCGGTGCCACCATTCTGGTGGTCTGAAGACAGCAGATGCGGCTACTTTGATTGATTGGGATCATTTACGGACCACAAAGGACATAGAGTATCTGGATTGGGAAGACGGCACTGCAGATGAATTCTTCAATCAAAAACTCGTCATCGATCCTTCTGCGGGTTCTCGGAAGTTCTACTTGCGGGGAGTTCGTAAAGATATGAAGCCAATGGACCCGGTCCCGGAGGGCGTGCCCGATCCTGGTCACAGAGCCTGGCGCGATCCGGCGCTGGAGAAGAACATCAAAGAGTACAGTGTGAGCTTGTGGGCGAAGAGCCGAACAAAACGAAAGTGGAGAGACACTCAGCCTGTGGTTGAAGCCGAAGTCGTTTCGCTGAGGCGAAATCTCCTTGACGACTTTGTAGAGGTCGCGGCTGAGGGGTCCAAAATCTGCTACCTCATCCTAGAGCCTTTGAGAGTGTCAACTGTAAGTTTAATGTGTCATTTTCAATGAACAGTTTATAATACTAACATTCACAGCTCCCGATCGACACAGTTGTCATGGCGTTCGCCTTTCCCGCGCTTATCCACCGCATTGATTCGGTCATGATTGCCCTAGATGCATGCAAGCTTCTAGAACTCAACATCCGCCCCGATCTGGCTCTCGAGGCCGTTACAAAAGACTCGGACAACAGTGATGAGCACGACAAAGAGAAGATCAATTTTCAAAGCGGGATGGGGAAAAACTACGAACGACTGGAGTTTCTCGGGGATTGCTTTTTGAAGATGGCTACAACGATCGCCATCTTCACTGAAAATCCAGACAGCAACGAGTTCGGGTACCATGTTGATCGCATGCTCTTGATCTGCAACCAAAACCTCTTCAATAAGGCCGTGGACAGAAATCTGCCAGAATATGTGCGTTCGATGTCATTCGATCGTCGCAGCTGGTATCCGTCAGGACTGCGCCTCATCCGAGGCAAAGAGGGTTCAGTGAACCATAGGCACGCTCTGGCAGACAAATCTATCGCCGACGTCTGCGAGGCTCTCATCGGCGCTGCATACTTGACGTACGCAGATGCCGGTGACTTCGACATGGCGATAAGGGCCGTCACTGCTGTGGTCAAGAGCAAGAATCACCTCATGACGTCGTGGGGAGATTACTACGCCGCCTACACCCCTCCCGCGTGGCAATTCGCAGACCCGACTCCCATGCAGAAGGAATTGGCGCGTCAGATTAAGGTCAAGTTGGGATATGAGTTCAAGTCTCCTGCGCTCCTCCGGAGTGCCTTTAAACACCCGTCGTATCCCCGGGCATACGAGAATCTGCCCGACTACCAGCGTCTGGAGTTCCTCGGTGACGCCCTGCTTGACATGGTTTGCGTGGACTTTCTCTTCCACAAGTTCCCAGATGCTGATCCCCAGTGGCTCACAGAGCACAAGACAGCCATGGTCAGCAATCAATTCCTGGCAAGTCTTTGCGTCAAGCTTGGTCTTCACAAGCACGTCCTATCTGGTCACGCGTCCCTGCTGAATCAGACCCATGACTTTGTCGTCTCGCTCGAGAGCGCCAGGAAAGATGGGGAAGCCGATGGAACATTCACGCAAGCTTACTGGATTCATGTTCAGCACGCTCCTAAATTCCTGTCCGATGTGGTCGAAGCCTACATTGGCGCCATCTTCATCGACTCGGGCTACGATTACAGCTACGTCCGCGTATTTTTCGACACGCACATCCGGCCTTTCTTCACCGACATGGCGCTGTATGATTCTTTCGCCAGCCGTCACCCGGTCACGAATCTCGCCCATATCCTGCAAGACGACTTTGGATGTCAGGAGTGGCGCCTGATGGTTAGCGAAGTCGCGCCAACCGTCGAAGAGGGCGGGGCCGCCGCCATCACCAGTTCCCAGATTCTCTGCGGCGTCATGCTGCACGGGCAGATCTACTTCCACGCGGCGGCGGCTAGTGGAAGATATGCCAAGACCGCGGCCGCAAAGGCGGCGATCGAACAGTTGGGTGACATGGCAGTGGAGACCTTCAGGAAGGAGTTTGGATGCGACTGCGAGGCCCAGGAGGGCGAGCATGCCATTGCGGACCATGGTACTGCCATTTGAGAAGCTTGGATATCATAGGTTAGAAGCTCCACTTTGCGAGATATTGGAAGGAAGGCTTCAGACATGGACAACTCTGCTGATCTACTCCAAGCGATGGTGGCATTTGCGGAGAAAAGGAAGTTGATGTATTGCGGCCGCTCACCTGCCATCGACCAGATAGATAATTGCGACCGGGGTAAAGGCAGATATATGGAATAAACTGGGAAACTCCCAAAAGACCTTCCCTCCTCCTGCGCCGAATACGTTGCGCGTGCATTGTTTTCTGACCGAAGATCAAGACAAAAACATGACTTCACAGTACCAGCAGAAGATAGCCGCCAGCTAGGTGGATCGTCAGCCATGGGAATCGGTTCCAAAGAATACCCAGATAGGTATGTAGGTATTTAAATGGTGGGGGAATACTGAAGCCCAAGTTGATTTGGCTTTCAAACGAGAACTAGACAAAGCTCGTAGTCAAAGGATTCCCTCCCCGTCCGCCGCCTCTCCCGTCCACTGCATCCCATCTCATCCTCATCACCCACCTCCTAGTCGTCATCATTCCATTCTGTGTCTCAATCGTCATCTCCCCATCACATAGCATACAGGGTGTGCCGCTACAAAATTGCAGAAAATCCTGAGCGTTGGAAGAAAAAAAGAAACAAATCATCTATAAAATAATAATAAAACCCGTGTTGAACTCCTCTGGTGTTTGTGTAGTGTGTGTGGTTTTCCTAGACCTAATTTCTTTTTCGTTGGGGAAAAAAAAGTCATGGTCCGTTTGTGGGGGTATCGTTGAGATATATGCAGTTGCTCCTTTGCTTGCCTTTCCCTTGCCTCTTCTCCTTTTTGAATGGTGGTATGTCGGATTTAGTCCAGTTCACCTACGCTGATGCATTGGCCGCTTGTAATGCCGTGGGTGAATCCGTGTTGCGTGTAAACAGTGCCTTTTTGTTGAAAAAACACATAGTGACCCCCGCCCATCCCTTTGCCCTGTTGAAAACGCCGATCATGATGCATACTTAGAAAATAGTAAAAGGGGGGTGTGTGTTAAACACAAATCAGAAATGGCCGTTAGTTGGCGGTGGCTGAGACAGAGTTGCCGTTGGTGTCTGCTGCTCCATTGGTCTGGGGCTCAGTAGGGATATCGGCGTATTCCTTCAACTCGAGTCCTTCGAGCAGATCGAAGAGGGCCGTCTTTTGGTGAAAGTCGTTGTTAACTAAGGACAATGTCAGACTAATCCACTCAGTACAGAGCTTATTCATCCGGGCTTACCAATGTTGATGAGGTACCACTCATTCATGATACGCTCAATCAGCACTCTGCTGGGAGTACCAGCCTCAAAGCAGTGTGCCCAGTCAATACCGAGACGGAAGGCCTCGTCCTTCCAAGCCATGAAGCTGATGCCTTCGACAATGGTCGGCTGCACAATCTCCTTGCCGGGGAAGACACCCCAGGTGACGGCGTTGGGGCTGTCTTGTGTTGCGTTGTACTTCAGACTGCCGTTCTTAGTGGTGGCGTAGTACGTCATATCGGGGTTCTTCTCAACGCGGGAGACGATTTCGGCGTACACGTCGGGATGAACCAGGAGCTCGAGGTAGGCCTTCTGGTAAACGTAACCGTTTGCCGGACCCCAGCCATGCACCGGGTGAGTCGACTTCACGCCGTCAACGGCAGGCTGAGAGTTGATAGTGAGCAGACCGCGCTTGTTCAATCCGATGAGCTCCTCCCGAATGGGGTCGGCTTCGCTGGTCAGGGGCGCCTCGCTCCACGGGAGTGAATCAAGCTCCGTTTCGAGGTAACGGACGAAGATGTTGGCGACATCCTTGATGGACCTAGGCTCACCCCACTTCTTCCGGTTTTGCTCGTTGGTGCCCGTCAGGCCAATGCCGTAGGCATCCAGCTCACCGAAGGCGGGAGACCGGGAGTCACCCCAGCGGCCGTTGGGGAACTCGTCCCAGTCCTGAGTGCGGAGCACGTAGGACTTGTTGCGGCCCTTCCAGAAGATTGGGCGCACGTCCTCCTCTCTGCGGCCGTGAGCAAGCGACTGCTTCCAGGGCAAGGCGTGCTTCACGGGACGATCGCTTGTGGGCATCCAGTTAAGCTCCTCGAGGACCATTCTCGTGGCCTGGGCGAGGTTCATGGTGTAGAAGTGCAGATGGTGAATGCCGGCGGCAACAATCTTGCGGCACATGTCGGCAACAAGGCCCTTTCCGACTTCTCTGACGGCAACATCGTCGTTCTTGATGGGCTCGAGAGCAGCCATCCAGTCGTCGGGGACCTTGCAGTTCATGTGCTTGGCGCGGCGGATGAAGCTGGCATACGTGGCAATGGGCATAATACCGGGGATGATGGGGACGTTGATGCCGCGCTCGCGCACTTTACCAACCCAGCGGACAAAGTTGTCGCCGTCATAGAACATCTGCGTGACGATGAAGGTGGCACCCATGTCGACCTTCTCCTTCAAGTGGTCCAGCAGCTGCTCCTCGTCCTTGTTGTCGTCGCAGCCCTCGGGGTAGCCAGCGACACCAATATCGAAGTGGTCGTGGTAGGTGGCACGAATGTGCTTGACCAAGTCTTTTGCATAGCGGAACCCGTCATCGGTGGCCTCCCACTTCTCTTGCTCTCTCGGGGGATCTCCGCGCAAGGCCAATATGTTGGTGCAGCCGGCCTTGTAGGCCTTGCGGAGGGCGTCATTGACCTTCTCCAGGCCCATGTCTGTGCAAGTCAGGTGCATGCAGGTCTCGAGGCCGTAGATGGATTGGGCCTGGAGGACCATCTCGCAGGTCAGCTCAGCGATGCGGCCGCCGGCACCCCATGTGATGTCGATGAACTTGGGTCCGAAATGGTACATGCGCTCCATACGGTCGTAGAGATTCTGGACACCCTGAGCGGTCTTAGGCGGGAAATACTCGAAGGAGAAGGAGGGCTCGCCCGTCCTCCGGGTCTCGTCGAGCATGGACTTGATATGCATGTTGGCTGTTTAGGAGTTGGTGAGGTTCGAGGCGTTTCAAGAGGAAGAAGAGTAGGTGAAGAATGGCCACCGGGAGGCTCTGTGGGCTTGTCGAGTGCTGGAGGCGAATCTATTAGACTCAATTGAACAACAGGACTGAGAGAGCGAAGGATTGGGTCTGAAGAGGGGGAGGAGACTCAAGGAAATATGAGAATGTTTAAATGTGGCGTGCGGATGCTGTGTAGAAACACAGGTACTGAGGGAGAGGCAGAGGGAGGCTGAAAGTAGCGGGGTAGAATGCCGGTGAGGTCGGAATGGAATGTCGGAGGGTTGAAAGAGGGCGCCGTTGAATGAAGCGACGAGCGAAACACGCCGAAGCAAGGGGAACAAACTCACGAGTCAATCTCTTGGTTATTGTGTGTGATTCAATTCGCTCCTAGCACATCCCCGGTTCTGCGGTGTATCCGATTTCCCAGTTTCCCAAAATAAAATAAAATAAAAGTCGTCTCTTCAAGGAAACAGGAGCAAAGGTGTGAAGAAGGAAGAAGGTTGGAAATTTTGCAATAATGACCGAGAGGAAGAGCGAGAGAGAGGCGGTTGGTGGGAGGAGGGGAGGAGGTCGAGAGAAGGATGGTACTGGTACGTACTGCAAGGTGGCAGATGGGTGCTGGTACACAAGCAGGTACATGCCGTTTCCTTCCAGGTAGGTGGGTGTTTAAGTCAGGAACAGTTGCGTAGGCAGTACTCTTGAAGTACTGCACTACCTATCTACTCAAGTAGAACGACCCTAACCCACGTTTCTAGAGCTCCGAGCAAGGAGCCTCAGCCTGATTGGTAACTGCCCCTCCATCTGCGTTGGGTGCACGCAAACAGGGTCAGCCTAGTTACTTAGTAAATATCAGAGGGACTGCTGCAGGCTTTACCCTAGGTAGTAGGCTTTATAGAGGCCTTAGGCACCTAGAAAAGGGGTTACTAAGGGCTTAGTTAGGTAGTAAGGCTAAGCAAAAGGGTAACGTANCCCTCATTGACGCCGACGCATGTCGTTTCCAAGCCTACCCAAGTCATCATAGTATGGCGAAAAGAACAAGCTGGTAAAGCGTATTGCTTTCACATGGGTTTCGTGAGCCCAAGCATACCGACACTGTCTGGCTGTGTTCTGCATCTCTCTACACTCATGAAATGTCATGCCTGGGCGAGCGGCGGGTAGATACTACGTAGATGGATGGATGGCTTGATGCTTTCCTATCCGCCTCATCCTTCACCGCCAGACCGGACGGACCTACGTCAGGTAGTCTGTGCACTGCCTCCCTATCTACCTACCCACGGACAGTACACCCTCCCTCTGCTCCTTACACCCATACACTCTCTTTTATGCCCTCGAGTTGTGCATGCCCCAACCAAGCCGGCCGCTTTCGCACCGTGGAACTCTATTCCAACCAGGGCCTCCCCACTCCGCCTCCGGTCCGTCGTCGGCGGTCCAACTACGTACCTGTACTCCGTACGCGTTTGAACCCACTACGGCCAATTCCTCTCCATTTTACTCCAACCGTCTCCATCTTCTCCAGATACCGCGCCTCTTGCTCCTGTTTTAGTTTCTATCATGAATTACACACAGATGGGACCGTCTCCCCTTCTCATTGGCCAATCTCTCCATTGGGAAACGGCTGCACCCCCCCGTCGCTCCCAGTAGCGAGCAGGAAACGACCGAGTGTCAAACACCATTCTCTCCGTAAGATTCATACTCAAGGTCAAAACCATATGATGAAAGGTTATTGGGCACCTGCGTGACGCAGTGGCATGCGTCTGGCAGCGTCTGTGCGCTCTGCGTGCAGACAGTTAGTTTGATTCCAACTGCAGGAAGCCACTTTTACAGAAGTCTAATTAGCCACTAGAGCCCTACAAAAGTAGAGCCCTAAGCCCTACATACATAATAGGGCTCTAACAACAGTGCACTACACCTACGTATTATGTTTCCCTTTATAATAATCTTATATTATGTTAAGTAAAAATAAGCTAACCTTCTAGTGTTTAATAAGATAGAGTAGTTTTCTTCCTATATAAATTATAGGAGGTTTTTCTCTCTACCTATATAGATTAATAAGTACTATATATATAGAATAGTGTAAGGGAATACCTTACTAGTTCCTACCTAGATAGTGAATAATATAAGACTCCTATTGCTGTAGAAAGGTTATTAGGCAACTGATCCCTGGAGCCCTCTTGATAAATGACGCTCGCCTGTAGTGTGATGCTCAATCCTGCGTCACAAAGGCTGTTCCAGACATTATGGGATTCTGTTCTGTGTCATGTCCCGACAAACAAAGTTGGCCATCGGATGGTCATGATACATTGTCTATCTCAGGGCCCGTTGCACCATGGTCAATTACTCTTCGTACATCCGCAACCTAATCCGACGGCGACAACGGCGCAAGCTCCGGAGTACTTGCATCAAGTCTGCTGCGCAGTGCCAACCTTGAGGTGAGCGGAAAGCTACAGTTGCCTCCTCTTTTACTCCGAGACACATCCGGAATACAGGTGTCGAGTTGCATTCGGCCAATCGCCCTGCTCCCGCAAAGGGACCTCCACGAGGCCAATGAACTTTGGCCAAGCGTCTCTCACCCGCGACCACATGCACTAGCTCGTCCGCTCGCGTGCTGCATGTCGTGCTTCTAACCTCTCTGCCCGGCTATAGCTGCTCCTTCTGGAACCTCTACATGTTGCGGTGAATACAAATGCCCGTCTAGCCTTGACCATGGACTGTATAAGCACGCCGGGCCAGCGCGTGGCAACCTAGGTGGCTGGTTGACACCAACCATGCAGACCAGATAGTCCAGAACGACCCTCGACTGTTCTGTGAAGGACATCCGCAATAGTCGTCCCTTCGTACAGGCTTCCGCCGCGAGACATCAGGACGGCTCAATTGGCGGTCTCGGACAGATCAATCACACTGCCTGGCCGCATCTGTAATGCAGCAGCGCCCCTTAACCGCCGCCACTTGTTGCTCTGTTCAACGACCTTCCTGTCGAACACGAACCACCACCTCTCGAAAAGGACCTGACCGACTTCCCAGCTCGACTCATCGTATGGGTCGGCGCCCCAGATACGCGCTCCCTCCCCAGAGTCTTCTAGGTCGTACGCAAAGTTAACCAGTCCGAGCTGGCCCCGTGCCGCGGGTGGTCTTGCCTCGTCGGGCAGACTGAAGAGGTTGATGATCCTATCGCGCACATCTGGCCACGGCAGAAAGTCCATGATGGGGTGATGGGGCACGAGGACCTGTGATGTCGTTGGCCTCCACGTTTCCGGCAGTAGTTCGGCCGGCGTCCCCGCGCCCAAATTGAACGGCGAGGTCGCTGTGGGATCCCACATGACAGAACGAGACCCTAAACGAGTAGCCACCCGAAGGAGCGCTTTGAGGACCTTCAAGTCGCTCATAGGGAGGAGGTAGCTGTCAGGAAATTCGGGCGACGACAGGGACGAACAATCCATCCCCGACGCGGGGTCAACAGTTGATGGCGGACTGGGCAACGCCGCTGTTGCGATGTCGGTCTCCACGCCTAAGCCAAGGAAGGATGGATTCGCATCGTACAACATATTTGATAACGAGCTGCAATCTGACAGATCCGTCAACCACACGGCAGACGCGTCCAGACCTAGTCCTGCAGTAGCGTCATCTGCTTCACTGGTCGATGGCAGGCCCTGGTCTGCAACCTGCTCAATCAGGTCGACGGCATCAGGTACAAATGGAGGGGCAACGTCCGGAATGCCGCCGTCAGCACATGTCTCAGACACCTGGTGTCCTGGGAAAACGGCGGGCTTCTTGTTATCCCTGGCGAGTCGGATTTGCCTCTTGCGTTCTCCTGCCTCCTGGTTCAGTCTGGACGTGGTCTAGATATGATGAGGCTTGCCATGAGGCAGCAAGGGACGGGAGGGGCAATGAGGCGGTGAGTCTTACGATATCTGCGTTGTGCTAGAACGTTCAGCACCCTTTTCCTCTCTGAAGCGTCCTCTTCGATGTGCGGCACGTCCAAGGCCGGGGCTGCTTTGGGTATCCTTTGCCTCGTTTTCGGGCGGTTGTTGGTTGCGTGGGGTGTCATGATCGAGCTCCCGTCTGCCATCGCTGGAGGATCGTTGCTGAGAGGCGGCTACTCAGTACATATCTGTTTCTTTGCGGCTGTAGGCAACGTTGCAGCATGTGCTGAATGGTGTTCGACCAAGAGATATGTCGTTCGAGCAGGCAGATCTCGGCATGCCTAGTGGCTGCCTATCATGTCACATTTTAGTACTAAAGTCATTGGGTTGGGGCCGCGTCTTACACGGTGCCGAAAGGAACGTGTTGTGGACTGTGTCAGCCTAATGGATAAGCCAGGGGTATCGTCATCGCCCGTTGTCTAACAGCTTACGGGAAGGCGGGGGTCCCGTACAGTGTCTATCTGAGCGTGGCTGTCCTTTCAACTTCTTCTCCCACGTCGGTAACTATTCTTTTAGTGTATTTATGGGCACCTGGTACATCTCCACAGGGATGCCGGACGTTAGCTTGGCAGGGGCCCATTGTTTAGATAAGCAGATATTTCTCCAGGTTATGTAAACAATGGCCCCTGCCCGAGCTACCTAACGTTCGGGATCCCTGTGGAGGTGTAGATATGGATCGAACAGCAAAGTAGCGAACCGTCAGAGACAAAGCGTGCAATTCCAAACTGTCATGGTGCTGTTGCAGAGCTTTGAGTAATGCACTCAACGCGCTTGAGAACCAACTAGCAACGAGGTGTGGCCTAAGTAGGGCCTCCGTATCGTTGAAACAAGCATTTATTAGGTGTATTACAACGCTTCCCGTTCGTTGGACGCCTGTCAGTCCAGCATCGTCATCTGCTTTTTTATCTGTTTTCTTTTTCAAGAGCAACCATGTAGAGTCTATAACCAACGGTCAGGCCCAACCCAAAACTCCGGTTTTGCACCCCCATGAAAACCGTCGTAAACATTATTCTCGAAATGCAATGCCTTCTGCTAGAAAGAAGGTCCTGCCTCGCCGTTGAGATCCATCCCGATGCTCCTGTCGAGACCCTCCAAGTCCGCGGCGCTCAGGTCAAAGTTCATGTCCCGCAGAATATTATTCATCTCCGCGTCCGAGAGCGTCAGGTCCATTCCTGTGGGCAGATTCGGCACCGACGCCGACGGCGACGGAGGTGGCATTCGAGGCTGCGGATGGAACAGGACAGGCTGCTGCTGCTGTGGTCGGTTTTGCTGCTGGCCAGACTGTCGACCCCTCGTCATCATCCAACCCTTGAACTTGCCCAGCAAAGCAGGATCGTTCGCCGCGGTTTCGGGCGCATTTAGTATGAGAGAGGCATGCGCCCTTAGAGAGTCGTCGTCGGGGAACTGCCCCGAAAGCGCCATCTCCGTCTCGACAAACTTGACGAGCCCATCCTCAAGCTCGCGAGAGCAGAAGATTGTGGCCGGCTTGGGGTACCTGGTCTTGAATGTTTCCAGGTAGCGGTTTGTGATGTCCGACTGGATCTCAAAGACCTTGACATTCCGGATCGGCACATCCGTTGTCTTCTCGCTGAAGGGGGCCATGGCGCCCTTGGGAAAGGCGTACGGAGGCGCGAAACCGGTGCCGCCTTGCGCAAGAGACCAGGCATCGCCAGGAGGCAGGCCGGGGCCGGGGTCGCGGATCAAGCCACAGTCACGCTTGAACCGAAGCAACCATTCGGCGTTGTCGGCCGCCGTCTGGTTCCAGGGATCGTCACTATGATGGGTTAGCGGGGGGTGTTTGCAGAGGTGCCACGACAGAACGAGCTTACTCATTGTATAGAATGACTCTCGCCTGCCGCTGAAGCATCTCATCCGTGATTGATTCCGGCGGATATTTCGAAGTCCATCTTGCTAGTTCTCTCATTAAGCGACGAAAACAGTTCGCGTCGTTGAGGAAGAATGGGCCGGTTTGGGTGAGAGAGGACGGAGCATGATCGCGTGCTCCGTAATCACCGGCGGTTTCGTCTGTCACGAAAGGACAGGCCAGGCTTCTTGAGGCGTTGGCAGAGGAAACATTCGATGGGGAGGTCTCGGAGATGGCTTGTTGAAAACCACCCTGAGAAAGTTGGCTTTGAGAAGCAGGCGTCGTCGTCAAGCTTGAGCCCAGCACGGAGGCGGGCGGATGGCGATGTCGGAATGCCGCAAGCCAGTCCAGATTATCAGCGGCGGTCTGGTTCCAACCGTCATCGAACTCGTATATGATGATCCTGGCCTCCCTCTGCAGGCTGTCATCACAAGGTTCAATGCCGATGCTCCTCTGTCTCTCCAAGTAGTCGGCTAAGGAACGCTCCAGCCTGCTATAGTTGTGAATGGTCGAGTCGATCTTGGTGGCGTCGGTCGACCGCTCGTTCTCGACGACAATGTCTTCGGTTCTGGGAAGGTGAGCCCGCTGTCTGAAGTTGGCGAGCCAGTTGGTGGATCGGTTGATGCATCGCACAAGCCAGCTGGCGATGAAGTCGCTGGGTGCCGTCGAAACCTCCTCGATGCGGCCAACAATGTTACAGCTCTCCGTCTGCAACTCTTCATCCATGGCCGTTAGCCCCAGTAGCCTCTTCGCCCTGACAAACTCGTGGAGTTGCTCTTCCAAGGGACAGCGCTCGAAGAGAGTATCCTTGCCGTTGAGCTTTAGGGTCGACAGTCTGTTTTCTGCCTGCGATCGCATCTTTCCTATCTTCGCTTGTCTCATTAGATCGTCGTCTCCCATCAACAGGTCACGCAACCACGAAAAGGGATACGAGATCTCCCTAATGGACAAGACTTCGGAAGCGAAAATGATACGGCAACTCTCGAGCTGCATCTGCTCATCGCTAGGCAAAGTGTGATACTTGTCGTAGTGATTCTGCATGAAGTGTGCCATCTCAACTTTGATGAGCTCATAGGCTGAGCGCGGCGTCTCCGCAGGGGCGCCGGAGGCCTGATAGGGAAAGGGGGAGTTCCGCTCATTGTCAATGAGATCTATATTACCACAAGTTAGACTTCGGTAGCTTATCTACGGGATAATTGAGGGGTCGGTTCATACATGGCGGGATCGAATTTTCAACCATTTCGAGCACCGGTGCTTCAAAACCCCAGTCTCCCTTCCAGTCGGCCATGGTGTTTCCGCCTTTGAAATGTTCACTGAGGTGTTCGGTCCTCTGTTTCCACGAGTCGAGAACACAGCCACAGAAACCACATCGTGACCGAATCGCTGGCGTGGCGACTTTCCAAGACTTCATAGACCACTCGGAGAATTTGGTGTCGTGAACAAGGCGCAAGTGCTTTTGTTGTTAGCATTTTTGGCACGGAAACAGTTGAAAGGACTGCTCTTACCTGGTTCAAATGATCTTTCCTATAAAAGGTGCGCTCTTCCAAACTTCTTTCCTGGCATTGGGAGTGGTTGTGCGTATCCGTGTGAGCCTGATCCGGATTGGCTTCGCCACAGAAGACGCAACATAACTGATTCGTCTCAGGGTTGAGAGACACCGGACCATCAGGACTGCAGACCCATCTCTCGAGGGAAAGGTGCAAGGACTTTTCGTGCCGTTGCCAGTCGTGCTTGGTTCTGAACGTTTCGGTACAAAATGTACACTGGAAGGTCTTTGAGACGGGGGCGAGAGAGGTCTTCTCCTCAACGGGGTTGGCACCGGCACGCCTCCTGCGGCGCCGACGGCCACGGTTGAAGGATCCGAACGAGCCGAACGATCCGCGGGAAGCATGTGAGTATGCGGAGGCGAAAGAGCCGCCGCTGGAGTGGGAAGTGCCCAGACTGCTGGCCGAGGAGGCGTTGCAGAGGGACCGACCTGAGCCATCGTCGGTGAAATTGAAGCTGTACGGGCTCGTAAGACCTAAGACATGTCACATTAGCTCTGTTGACATGTCAGCTGGAAGCAAGGGATCGTACCCGACGAGGACGCTCCGGAGCTGGACGCAACGGCGCGAGCGATGTCGGTCACTTCGGCAGGTTCGTTTTCGGGAGGGGAGTCGACCCAACGCTCGAGGGGATTCATGTGGCGCACTCTGCCATCCGGGGCAGGCGTTCCTCGTCTCTGGGGGATGTCGATGGCGCCACTGTAGCTACGGGGATGGGGTGAGGTGGAGCGAGGTGCCTGTGTTTTGCCGCGACGGCGGGCGTTGGCAAGCCAATTGGTGATCTGGGTTTTGTTAAGGCCTGTCTGGCGTTGGAGCATCTCTTTCTCTTCGTCGCTGGGGTAAGGGTGGCGAGTGTGCGTCGAGAGCCAGTTTTTCAAGATACGGACAGACTCCCGCGAGAACCGGGCTCCGATTTTGGCGGAGATCGTCGTCTTGGTCGGCGGTACGGCGGCGGCCGGCTCATCGGCGGACGCGGAAGCCGTCAGACTCCGTAATAGGTCCGGCGTTGAAGTGGCCGGCAGGCCATCAAGCATGGCACCATCGTCCCGGGCGGGCCCGGGGTGGTCTCCCATGGCGGGACAGGGGTTTTGGGAGTGCAAGAAGTCCGCAATGCCACTGTCCTCGCGAATGGAGCGCGGGTGGTCTCCCATGGTGGGCCAGGGGTTCTCGGAGGGCAACGGCTCGAGCGGGCCGAGGCGGGCGGTGGCGGGCAAGTGCTTAGCAAAGCTGCACTCGCTCCTCAAGGCAACGCAAGACGTGCAGTAATGCTCATAGACGCTCGAGCCGGGTTCCTTGATCTTCTTGCACTGGTAGCCCCCGAGAATGCAGCTGTCACATGGCGCATCAGGGGTGTACCGCCAGTCCTCCTGAGCACTGGTTAATTGATTGTCGTGAACCAAATCGAGAGGGTTGTCAATGGCCTGGATTCCGGGAGAAGGCCCCCCCGAAAAGTGTTCGAGGGCGAAGAAACCTAAGTCATCGTCATCGGCATTCTCCAGAACCAGATCCAGATCCAGGTTGGGGTCGGTAGACGGCACAGCCACATCCTGGGAGAATATGTTGAAGATGTTGCCGACTTCTGCAGCGGCCGCCTCCCAGTTGACGAACTCGTCCATGTCTTCTGGGATTGTGGTCATGGTGAAGGTTGGCCCTTAACGTAAGGCGTGGGTTGATTGAATCGAGGTACCGAAGGGCGTCGATGTCATGGAGCAACCTCCTGCAGATGTATATCGATAGGGCGCGATCCCCGATGTGTCAGGTCGACGGGACTTGTCAGGTCGTCAATGGGCTGAAAGGGCGTCGTTGGAAAACCCCGCCCAATGACAGAATGTGAGCTTCTTACGATCAGCCAGGCAGAGACAGGCAGACAATCGGTCGGACGGTCAGAGTCGAGTCCGGACCAGCCTCGAGGTGGACAAGCAACGGATTCCACGGAGGCGAAAAAAAACAACACAAGGCGTATGTCAGAAAGAAAAGAGTCAAGTCTGGAACACCGAGATCCAGGTGATGAAATCTTTTATTCAAAGGCTTTCATCCTACACGGCGGACTAGATCAAGCCAGATGGACTTTGGCGTCGAGCAGCGTCCAAGTCGGAGTCATCCGTGGTTGGCTCGCCCAAACCGGGATTAATAGAATGGGTCTCGGTGCATCAACTTGTCGAACGAAGGGCGCGCGACTTGACAAGTCTGCACCCTTTGGATGGGGCTAGCCCCACATTTACACATGCGCCGGTGTGTTCCTCCAGGCGCCTGGCGAATGGGAGGCTCGTTCCCTTTGCGGAGGGGATGTGGACTCGTGGAGCGCAGGGAAAGCCTTTGTCGTTGCCTGGTGTCACTGCGATAGTTGTGCGCCAGCTGGCTTCGGGCCAGTTTACCAGCCGCTTCAATTGCATCAAAATAAGGGCATCCCCCCAAAATCTGATGTTCATTCAGTGACACGCTTCAGAAACATCATTTCACGACCTTTCAATGACTGTCAGCATGTCCCACATTACAACGTCGATATCGCAAGCACTAGAGAGGCGGTTGGAGGCTTCAGGGTTGTCTAGTAGGATGACCAGCCAATTTCCGGGGTGCTTTCTACAAACCTCATGCTGGTTCCGTACTGCGGAAGACGAAATCAGCAGTCAACGGCCAAGCCTATCGATCTGCGGTCGCGCACAAGAGAGCGGGAGAGAGAGAGTGTGTGTGTGTTCGAACGAGAGTCTGCGGCTCGGAAAGGGTTGGTTCGCTCCCTGGTTGGTACATTTCTTGAGCAGGTCGCAACGCAAACTGGGCGTGGAACCATTCCGCTTGACAACGACATGTCCCGTCTTACGGCGAGGACGTCCACACCATGCTGAACCTGAGTGGTGTGAGTCCTCAGCATCGTCTGTGCAATATGTATTAATCATCGACCCGCCGACTGCAGCCACCCACCCCCGAGTCCCAACATATAGCGATAACGCTTGCGGCCACCAGAAACTGCGCCGCCGCGTCAATGGTAGCTGTCCCAACGTCTAGTGCCCCCCTTCCGTCCGGCCCCGCGACGGCTTGCCAGAGGTTGAGTTGAAGCATTCAGACTTGCACCCGACCAATGCTTGGTCTATCTATCCCCACGTTGCAACCATCAGCAAGCCTGCTGCCATTGACTCAAGCTGCCGAGGTGCTGGTATAAACGTGACGGGCCACAGTACGTATAGTCGATGCCGACAACGTGGTCACGTTTCCATTTTCATTCATTCCGCGCTCAAGCCGTACGAAGAATATCATTCTTATCCAGTCTTGGTCGGATGTCTCCTCACCGGTTTTCAAGGGCATTAACGATATCTTCGCCCAGGAGCCCCGCTTCGCGTCTATTTAACGCAGACTTGATCCAGACTGGGTATACAGAAACTCAATCGACAAATGGTATAAACCATATACAAAAACCTGCGCCGTTTCACCCGTCCCATCCCGTACCCCGTTCATCTCAATCCCGCCTCCTTCAAGAATTCATGATAGCGGCGTGGCATTCGGTACCGATGTTTGGCGTTTCCAGCGCCTCCCGCGACTGCGGCCCTGGCTTGAGGTAGCAATTGCCCGGCGCCTTGCCGTCGACAGCCCCCGACCTCGTCGTCCAGAGCGGGATGAAGCTGACGCCTTTGCACGTGGCGTTGCCGTTGAAGCCGGGTTCGTACGAGGAGAAGGCGGCGCAGGCGTCCATGCAGTTGTTGAAGTTGGCGGTGAACAGACTCATCAGGGGTGCATTGGGGGCGTTGGAGTTGCAGAACTGCACAAACGTCCTCTTTCCGTAAACTAGGTTCCATCAAGTCAGCGGAGCCCTGTTGATAGCCCAGCCATGCGACTTACAGTCTGTGGTGTACGTCTGACCAGTGGTTGTCTCATCTTTGTTGGAGCAGTTGTTGGTGAGAGAAGCAAAGCTGGTTGCCGTCGCAGTCGCGCTTGGGACCGTCACCGTCACCGTGGCTGACGCTCCGTTGGTTGCTGATGCTTCCAGAGCCGCCAGCTTATTGAGTGCCTGGTTCGCGCGGCTTGCCTCCACCCCGGTACCTGCTGCCAGTCCGATGACGGCCGCCGCCAATACCGCGATGATGACGGACAGGAGAAAGACGAGAAAGGTACAGCCACAGATAGTCTTCTTCTTTTGTGACAAGGCGGTTTCCCCGCCGGCAGGATGACCGTAAACGGACTGGTCGATGCCAGAGACCGGGTATCCGCCGTAGGTCGAGTTTTCTTGCTTCATCGGCGTGACGGGAATCGGTTGAGGCGACGTGGGATGCGACTGTTGCGGCGGAGGGTGGTACACCTCGGGGTAATGGTGCTGGTGTGCCAGCTCCGGGCCTTCATCGAACTGCGAAGTCATGATGTTTAGCAAGGCGGATCACGGAGATGTTGGTGAAGCACGATCAAACACCTCAGGAGAGGGAAAGCATGGAGAAGAGAGCCAAGAGGGGGACAGCAAGCCAAGGGGGAAGGGGGGGGGGGGGTCTCACCCTGGNCTGACTGTGCTCGTAAGAGAGCCTTCACCGAGAAAAGAACAGGAAAATCGGAATGGAGGAGCCGGAAGGATTTGCCAGGTTGTAGGACGCAAAACATAGGCTGGGCTGGCCGCGAGAGAAAGAGGAGATCAGCGAAGGGAACGGCCACGAGAGGAAGGGCGGTACGTCTAGCGCGCGCGCAGTAGGGTCTGATACCCCAGCCGTCCCCCTGTGTATTACCCATCCTTTGGGCTGATGGTCCATTTTCACATCGTGGTGGTGTCGTGTACTTAGACGAGGGGATGAGAGGAGCGAGGCACGGCATGGCTAGCTCGCACACTAGCAAGAGGTGGGCGGGAGCCAATCCACGATCACACAAGGAGAAGAAACCACGACAGGGGATGGAGCGGGGGGGCGAGACCAGCATCGCAGCGTTCGCTACCTAGCTTGCCTGGTGCCTGGGGTGCCTGGGATGCTGGAGAAGTGGCATGGAGGCTGGAGTGGAAAAGAAAACACACCGTCGTGCTGACGAGCTGAGCCTGCACTCTGCAATCCTCAGTACGGATGCCTAGTGCATAGTGACTAGTCGTCCCGGCGCTAAGAACCCATTCTCTTCCTAGTCATTTGTGTGGTTGGTCAGTCAGATTTCTGGAGCGACGGACTGCATTGGAGGTGCGCGCTTCGTTTAGCGGTTTAGGCGCGAGGGTAATGAAAAGCTTGACATGACTGCTACAGTCCAGCGCGAGCTGGCGCTGCACAGTAGACTCTGAGTGAGCGACGGCGGCATGGCAGACTTTTGTTTTCTAGCGGCCCCTCCCCGCCCTTCGTATACGGTATCGACCAGCTCAACAGAGGCAAGCGGGTGTGACCATGCAGGCGAGCGGATCGGCAAGGCAACTCGAGTGGGCTTCGTTCCCGGCGGCAGTGTCCGCCTCGAGTTTCGACGTTGTCAGTTGTCAGCAATTTAACGAGACCCTTTCCAAAGAGACAGAAGGAGCAGATTTGTCGATGGTCCTTGCTGAACAGCGGAAGGCAAAGCCTGGCAAAGTCTCACCCTATCGTATGCAACACGATATTTCACTGTGGGTTACCTAGGTGCTTAGCGGCCATTGGGGCAGTGCGGATAGTTCGTACGCACCTAATTTGCAATGTGAAGCTCGGGCCTCGGACATGGGCCCTCCCATGGTTCTGGCTCCAATTTGAAGATAGGTTAGCAGGGCGCTGTGCCAATTCGTCGGTGGGACGTCCCGATGTTGTCGGTCTCCTTGATCCAGACAGAGCCTGTTGCATCCAAGATGTACAATGGTCTGAAGCAGACTGCGGGCACTTGCCGGCAAGATAGACTTGCGAGCAAGATGACGGGGAATTGTTTATAGATCATTAGTGGCGTTTCTGTGGCGCTTTGGCTGTTCCATTTCAACGCCCAAGGCTGGAGCAAGAAGCCTTTCCCGCGGATAAAAATATGCTGCCGAGCAGTGTAGTAGGTACGCAAGAGCATACAGTGCACACTACTCTGTCCACTCCGAGCCCGTTCTCGAGCGGGCTGGTGATGGTTCGCGCAACTCTCAATCCGAGGAGTCCGAGGCGTGATGACCACGTTTGCTGGGGACAGGGGGAATTAAAGGTCATCTTCATCTCCTGGGGAGGGTCGCCTCGTTCATCACCATCTTTGATCCGCAGGTGCTCCAGTCTTGCACGAAGGCCGTGATGGGAGTTTCTCCTCAGCGTTCCGACGGATTAGATCACTACCCCGCGGTCCCCCGTAGTCGGCGACCTGGGCAGGGCGTTGCTGTTCTATCGACAGCCCGAAAGGCGTGCGACATTCCAAAAGGTACGACTACTGAATCATCCACGCCTCATTCCCTCGTCATAGAACATCAAGAGAGACCGATGCTACTGATAGGTGAAATCCGAGAGATGAAGATAAATGAAGCTTTTGGATCCAGACACCGTCTCGAGCTTGGGCGTTTGACCAACGCTTCCCCCCCAAAGATACCGTTTGGTGTGCCATTTGCCGCTGGTTTAGCCCAACTTCAGGATGATACCCACAGCGGGTCGACTAAACCTTTTCCAGGCGTACGAGACGCAACACCAATCACCATGATCCAAGCCTTTGTGCCCCCAACGGTGAAGCTAAACCGAACCAGGGACACAGCAATTAGAGCAGCTCCGCCTCGGATCGGGGGGGTCCCGCCTTTGAGTACACCATCCGACTCCTTAGCAAATACCAAAGATGACATGTTGCATTCCGGGGACTTGCCCTTGTTATCAGTTCATCCATGAGGAATGTCCTCCACACAAGCTGTGAGAGTGGTGTACACATCTAGTTTCCTCTACTCTGTACTCATAGGCCATTGCGGCACGGTAGAGGCTGTGTCCTAATGAAACCATGCCATGATAGCTTCTCAGTTCTCGTGTTCCATATCGACAGTGCCCATGGACCCCCCCTCCACTCCATTTCTTTTCCAAGCTGGCTTGGTTGGTAGTTATCGAATCTAACCTGGCCAAGAACCCAACACACATATGCCGTTGTAGGGCACAGTCCCACTGCTCACAGCTCAATAAAACATTTGTTCTCCCAACAGTCTGACGGCCAAGGATATCCCGAAATGCAAGTGCATTGCTTCCCTGGTTCTTGATGGCGATACCAGGTGGGACACGTCGCTGCCTGGTTGGCATCGCAGGACAAACGTCATCAAAAGCTCGTCGTTAGAGGAAGTACTGGGCCCACAAGCATACCGGTATGTCGATTAAGCCTCTTGAACCGTAACGCTTCCGAATGGGCTCTGGAACCAGCTTTGAGGCATCCTTTTGTATTAAGGGCATTGAGAATGCCCTTCCAATACCAATCAAAGTCCCTTCCAACTCACAGACTCGCGCGTTTTCACCCCGGTCACTTCACAAGGTGAGTTTCAGCGATTCTGCGCCCAGACGGTTCCTTTCCGGATTATGGTTGTTGTTGTTGTTGTCTTGGAGCCTGCTCATAAGGAGCAATCGGACCACTTCTATGAAGCATTTCATAATGGATCCACCCGCCAGACCGGGAAGCAGACCGAATACGCTCTTTCAACATGGAGACGACATCATTTTTCAACGTCGCCGCTGCCGTCGGGCTTCTGCGCCAACGCGGATGAACCGATCAGCGCTGCAGCGCCCCGTATTACGGCTTCGGCCCGCGAATTCTTCATCTTCGACACCAGCCCGACGGGCAGTCTCGAGGCCTCAATCGTCGCCTACAACCGCGAAAATGCGACCTACCATGTTGCATGCCCGACCGCCAAAGCGGCCTGCCAAAAAGGAGGCTACTGGCCGGCGACCATCACCCATTTCCAGGGCTCCAGCTGGATCGGGACAAACACGGTCACGGCGGGCATTGAGAAGCAGTGGAGATGCCGTCTCGGCAGCAGCAGTGACGAAAAGGAATTTCCGGACCAGTACTCCGTACGGGGTGTGCTTCGTTACGACCGTCGACGCGGCGGGATCCAGGACGGTGGACCCTGGTATGCAGGTCGACGCCTGCGCACTCGGTGGTCGTGGCATTTACGGCCGGGTTGGAGGAGGTGGAGGCGGTCCACCCGATCATCAATCAGTATGCATATGATCCTTCTGCTCTGCTTTCGAGGTGGGCTGCGTAGAGGGCTACGGCGGCTTGTGCGACGCTCACCAGTCCGGCACCCTACACCGGGTCCGTGTCTCGGAGACCGACGACATGGGCTACAGGAACTGTTTCATTGACGGTGGAGACTGGAAGTGCAACGGGTATGGGGACCAAGTCGGGGACAAAAACGGCGACCGGGACGGAAGAGGGCGCGGCATCGACTTCGACTTCCGCGTCGGTGTCGGCGTTAGGGTCAGCATCGACTCCGGCTCCGGCAAGTGGGTCTGGCCGGCCTTTGATAAACCTTTCACTGATACTCTCTAATTGCTTTCATGTGATCGGCAGGCGCGGAGGGGACGAAGTATAACGGTACCTTTGCAGTACGATCAGCATTGTAGCTCTTATTTCTTCAATGTTGCTCCATACTCTCACCTTCCGAAGAACGGTTGACTGCGCGTGATGATGAGCCAATCCCTCCCACATGAGCATGTGAGCTTCGGCCCGGGCAAAGTGCAGTGTCCGCCATCCTGTCAGCTGGAGCCGCGAGTACGTCAGGCCATGACACGTTTCTAACCCACCCGTAACCCCGCCGGTTCGGTGCGAGTGCGGCGGGAGGCGGGGGCACAGTGACCATTCCCACGGAAGCCCATCGCTTGAGGGCAAGGATCAAGCTTTCTACGTAGGTAGGTCCCGTTGCCTAGTTTCAAGACGGCTTGAAACTCGGGCGTCAACAGAGTTACGCTGAACCAAAAAGAGTATATAGCAATAGGAGTCTTACATTATTCACTATCTAGGTAGGAACTAGTAAGGTATTCCCTTACACTATTCTATATATATAGTACTTATTAATCTATATAGGTAGAGAGAAAAACCTCCTATAATTTATATAGAAGGAAAACTACTCTATCTTATTAAACATTAGAAGGTTAGCTTATTTTTACCTAATATAATATAGGATTATTATAAAGGGAAAACATAATACGTAGGTGTAGTATACTGTTATTAGAGCCTTATTATGTATATAGGGCTTAGGGCTTTACTTTTATAGGGCTCTAGTAGCTAATTAGACTTCTGCAAAAGTGGCTTCCTGCAGTTAGAATCAAACTAACTGTCTGCGCGCAGAGCGCACAGACGCTGCCAGACGCATGCCACTGCGTCACGCAGGTCCAAAAAGAGTATATATTGTCTCAAATCATGCCGCCGGCAGGTGAATTGGCCCCAGCGGGTCGGGCTCAAAGGCAATTGCTGACTTGCACCCTACGCAGATATGGAGTGAGGCGCCGAAGCTTGAGATTCGTGAAGATATTGTATACTACTCATACAGTAAGCTTGACGGCAGAAATTTATGCAGTAGGCATCTTCCTTGCGATTGAGTTGCTTCAGATCTCTCTCGCTTTCGTGCTCCATGCATTTTGTCTTTGGTGCTCCTCCGTACCTGCAGCCAATTACAAAGCAGGTAAGATAGCATGTCAAGTGGGCCAGTAACGCTTACCTAAAGCTAGCAATTGCCTACAACTGAAGTTAAAGTCAGGGATAGGATTCAGGCCCCGAGCTCCAGTCTCATGCAATGCAAGTCATCGTTGTGGTTGTGTAGAGATATACAGTATCTTGTAGTAGGCGTATCGGGATGACGACCCCCCCCNCTCTCTCATATTGAGTTAAGGTAGGTACTGGCATGCACTCTCTTGCAGCCCCTGGAGACGAGCCGCCGCTTCTCGAGTTCCTTTGGGCCTCACCAAACGGCGCCAGCAGTGACATCTGATACAATCCCTAGTGCTCCTAGCGGAAATAGGCCTGTTCCCATCAGGGCTGAGCCACATCCGAGCACAGACCGAGGGAAGGTACAGAGAAAGGCAACGAGAAAGAAGCGCTGGCATGCAGGCAGCGTGCCAAATAACCTAGCAAACAGCCAGAAGCTCTCTCGGCTTGAGTGGTGGCGTCTGCCAGAATCAGAAACCCCGGGGTGCCAGTCTTACCGTTCCATCCATTTCGTACTATCCATCGTTCGTTCCCCTGTTTTCTTATCGGCAATCTTGCATTTCCCATTTCGCCCACCTTTATCCGTACGCTACCCTACCTACCTACCAACCAAAGCTCTTGACATTCCACCACACATCACCTCGGTATTCGCCTGGCTAGGCCTTGCATTTTTCCCCTGACTTATTTTTTCTTTTCACATTTTTTTACGAACACCGAGCTGCACCCTCCTTCTTCGTCTCTCCGGCCACTCAGAATCCGATACAGTCATCGGCTGGCCCAAGGATTATTTCATTGGGCGTCAGGTGGTGCGCCGGAGCGCAGCGTAGCGTGCGATGCGACAAGCCATGTTTCCTCTGCCACAGCTTGAATAACGCATTGCGTACCTCCCTCCCTCCGTCCTCCATTCTCTCTTTGACGCAACGAATCTTTCACCCAGCCTTTCACGCCCACTCCTATTCTCCCGTCGCTTCTGCCCCTGTCGTGCTTGTTGACGGCGCCTCTGAGCTTGGCTTGACGTGGGACGCCCATCATCGGCCCTCGTATACTCTTGGCTTCAGTGGCTGTTTGATTCGACCCGCTCTCTGAGTCTCCGAGCGCTTGACGACGGCGTCGAACGGTGACACCAAAAGGAAAAACGGGAACCAGCTCCGACTTTTCTCAGTCATCCAGAGCTTCCCCTCCCCCTTGCCCCGAGCTTCGAAGCTCTCCACCGATCGACACTCGGTACCGTTCCCGTATCCCACCCCCCCTGGGCCTCTTGCGCCCCGCCATTCTTCCTATCTTTCGCGCAACCTCTCTCCGCCCGTTCCCCGGGCTCTATCGCGACTACCCACCATGCCTACCTACCTCTGCCACGGCTTCCGTTGGGATCGTCGAAGCATCCGCGTCTTTGTCGTCGTACAGAACATCGACGATGCTGCTCCCGAATGGATCATCGCGCCAAACTCGTCACCAGCCATTCTCGAGTCCTTCTACTCCCTTTTCGACTTCCTCCCAGAACCCATCCCGGACGAGAGCGAGGCCCAACGTGACAAGAAGAAGCGCAACAAGTCCAAGACTAAACAAGCCGCCGCTCTGCGCAACGATTACGATGTACCACCCTCGACCGTCCCGCCAGAAGAGGACGACGTGCTGCAGAATGATTGGAGCGCCGTGAAGCTGCTGGAGGAATACGATCCGACCGATCTGAGCTACGTCAGCCGCCCCTACGCCTACGTTGCCGATCACGTGGTACGCATCGACCTGAGCAACTCGATAACGGAAGAGATTGTGCGCTATGAAGAAAGGTTAGGCGAAACGAAGGCGATGGCGGGCGCCCCGAGCGACGAGTTCTACAAGGCCAAGAAGGGCTCTTCGGGGAAGAAGACTGGGTGGTTCGAGAAGCTGAGGGATCAGCTACAGCGAGGGGAGGACATCCGGTGGTATATCGTGGTTTGCGGCGACGAAGCGCGCGATTTCCCCGAAGACATGGGTGCGGCAAGGGCTCAACAGCACGAGATTGCACGCGAGGAGAACACGACTCCAAGGCCCCGCGATCGAAGCGCAGGCCCCTCAAGGGGCAGGACTTCGCCGCGAGAGTACATGTCGAGCGTACCGGCGAGTCAATTCGCAACGGCCATGTCGCCACAACAGCAACCACAGCAAATCTCGCCCAAGGAGGCGGGTTTACCCTACGGCACCCTTCCCCAGCATCCCAACATGGTAGGTAATTGGACCGAGAAGGAGACGCCAACGTTACAGTCCAAACCGTCAATGGATTTCAGGCCAAAGACACCCAGGAGCGGCGGCTTCAGAAGGCTCTTTGGCAAGAGGAGCGATGACCCATGACCATTGCAAACAGCTTGGGTTTTGTCGACGAGACGGACCACGGCCACCTAGACCTGTACTTTTATCAAGACTTGTTACGTCTTCCCCTCGGTTTTTTCTTCTCCCTCTATTATTTATCTGATCTGCTCATCTCTTGGGGGACATGGCACTTTTTGGACATTTCAGCGGGTCAGCCACATCGCTCACAATGATGCAGAACACGTGGTTGCAAAGCGAAGGCGCATAATAATTGAATCGTCAATTGTTAATTGACTCTTGAACCACAACAAAAACGACCTGGTTGGAGGCTTCATCAGTGACCCCTGCTTCTTCCTGATATCGTGCTGCCCCCCAAGCCGCTAACCCTCCCGCAGTGACAGGGAGGGTTCCGCTCCCCCAACTAGCCGTTCGGAGCGAGCAGGGGTTGGCTTGCTACGTCATTGGTCCTGCGAGTCATCCTACCTATTCCGGGTAGGTAGGTTATCCAGCAACAAAACTCCCAGCTCGCTGCCTTCAAGAGTAAGACACACTTTCTACATTTTTTCCCTGAGAACACGAGCTAGCTCCGTCGTGCGATGGTTTTTTCAATGAGGTGAAAAGGCCACTTGCTTTCGTCGCCCAGACCTGGTTTGCGAGCCGAACTTGCGCTGCATCCTACCCATTCCATGATTTGAACAAGTCATTCTCTCAGACGTACATTTATCAGACGATCGTGCCGCCTCGCGACCGATCCCGACGCGGCGCATGACTCTCCTCTGCCTCCATGGCCGAACACTCGAGAATTCACGCTCCAAGCCGCTCAACCGGCGCAGGCGAGTCATCGCCGTCGTTTGCGCAAACTACAGCCGAGTTCAGTCTTGAAAGCGATCTCGACCTTGACTTCGACGTCGACGACGCAGAGGATGATCTGCACCTGCATGAGGCGGGGCTTGGCAACGGCCAGACCTATGAGCTGAAGAGTTTGAAGAGGTTGCCTGCAAGAGATGAAGAAGGCGAGCGGGGGGGCGGCGTGTCCTCGCTGCGAAGGCGGACGAGCACGAGCACCGTTGCGAGCTTCCAGCTGTACACGCCCGACGAGGAGAGATCCGTTGTTCGCAAGCATGACCGCAAGCTGGTGCTTTTCGTAGCGCTGCTCTTCATGCTCGGCTTCCTGGATCGGTCGAGTATGACAAACCTGGAAGAGGCCTTTGTAACCTGTATCACACTGACGTGCCGAACTAGATATTGGCAACGCGCGCATTTCCGGCATGGAACAAGACCTCCAAACGAACCCCCCGTGGGACGGGTGGTACGAGTGGACACTGACGGCTTTTTACATCTCGTACATCTTTTTCGAGTGGATGTCGCTGCTGTGGAAGATCATCCCAGCCCACATATACGTCTCCATGATTGTGTTGTCGTGGGGCCTAATCGCCTCACTGCAGTCCGTCTCCGTTTCGTATCCTATGCTCATCTTCCTGCGGGTGTTGCTGGGTATCGGAGAGGCGGGGTTCACAGGGATACCATTCTACCTATCCTTTTTTTTCAAGAGGGAAGAATTGGCATTCCGTACAGCCATCTTTGTTTCTGGTCAGTTCGAGTACCCCGTATAGTGGTGCAAGGGCTCAATACTGATTCGGGTTAGCCGCACCATTGGCAACAACGTTCGCGTCGTTGTTGGCCTGGCTGATTACCAAATTTGCAGAGAATGGCCCCATCGCCCCTTGGCGTCTGCTCTTTTTGGTTGAGGGCTTCCCGTCGATTATTGCAGCCGTAGCTGCATGGCACGTTGTCCCTGATAGTCCAGAGACGGCGCGGTATCTCACAGCGCGGGAGCAGAAAGTCGCCCGCCTCCGCCTGCGACGTGAGAAACCGCGTCAAAATCGCGGGGGAGGGAGCTCTCGTAACCTTGAAGGGTGGGAGGTGGTCGCCGTTCTGCGCGACCCGATGGCTTTGCTGACCGCTGCCATGTTCTTCCTCACCAACATGGCGTATTCCTCGCTACCGGTGTTCCTCCCAAAGATCCTGAGGGAGATGGGTCACTCTCGTCTGGAGTCGCAAGGGCTCAGCGCACCGCCCTACTTTCTAGCTTTCCTCGTCGTGCTCCTGACTGCCCATGTATCGGATCGGACGCAGAACCGATCTGTCCCCCTTGTGTTACACGCTCTCTCGTCAGCCGGCGGATATGCGGCGCTTGCATTTGCAAAGCCACTAGGTCTCTCGCCGCTGATGCGTTACCTGGCTGTATATCCCGCCGCCGTAGGCTTCTTCAACGTCGTTACGCTTACGGTGGCGTGGAGCATCAACAACCAAGCATCGGAGAGCAGGCAGGGCGGCGGGTTTGCCTTGATGCAGATCATTGGACAATGCGGACCGCTCGTGGGCACGAGGCTGTACCCGGATAGGGATGCGCCTTTCTACGCGCTGGGCATGCAAGCCTGCGCCTGCGCAATGCTCATTGTGGCCGTCCTGGCTGTGTTCTTGAGGTATTACCTCGTGTACCTGAATCGGAAGGCGGACGCCGCTCCGGCTGGTAGTGCAGATGCCGAGGAGGAGGAGGTAGGATTAGTTGCACCGGGAGGCCGCGCGAAGGTGGTCAACGAGAGGTTTAGATATATGCTTTAGCAGCCTTGGAAGAGAATAAGTAACATAGCACCACAACAAGCACCTACTACGGCGGCATGATCTGGTTTGCAAATACCGTTGCAGATCCTGGCATGCAATGAACCCATCCGGCTCAACCAGCTACCCCACTCACATTCTCCGATGATTGCCTCTGAGGTCGAATGTCTATCCCATCAGCGGTGAACGGCGGGTGAGAGACGCCTTGCCCCATCTTTTCATTTTCCCTTGTAGATCAAGGGGAACAACAGTTTTCTTGGTTAGACGGTGACATTCAGCGAACCGCGCACGGACCAGGACCGAGAAAGACCTCGGCTCTTTTCCGCTCACTTCCAGCTCTCACTTTGATCTCGCCAGTCATCAATACATTGATTTAAAAGCCAGTCGACTGTATCCGTACGCAGCGTCAGTTACACCTCAATTGGATCCTCGCTGTCTCACAAGGTGGAACATCCCCGCCCCCTGTATGCAGCGTCCTAAAAGAGGGAAAAGAAGAGAAGAACAGCAAGCATGAAGTCGGCCAACCCAGACGTGCAACATTTCCTCGGCATCCCGTGGTGCGCGGCGCTCCTCAGCGAGTCGGGAATTGTCCGCGACACGGCGCCGTCGCGGTTCCCGAAGCCAAGCACTGAGGACCAGCTCTTTTCGACGACGCTGCACACAGAGGAGACGATAGCCGCGTATCTGACTTTCTACAAACGACCTTCTTCCCTGGCCTCCTCCTCCTCCTCCTCCTCCTCATCTTCTTCATCGGCAACAAAAACTGCCATCACACCAGATAGCAGCGGCAGAGGCAACCTGGTCCGCGAGCTCAGAGCCCTCTTGACCCTCCGTTCCGGCGTCAACGGGTACCCCAACGTGTCGCACGGGGGCATCGTCGCGACGGTGCTCGACGAGACCATCGGCATGATCTTTCTCATCAACAAGACCGAGGGGCTCATCCCAGAGGAGGCGTACATGACGGCGTACCTCAACGTGACGTACGTGCGTCCCGTGGCGACGCCGCAAACAGTGTTGTGCGTCGTCGAGGTCGTGAGTGTGAAGGGCAGGAAATGGTTGATCGAGGGGAGGATCGAGGATGAAGAAGGAAGGGTGCTGGCAAAGGCGGAGAGTCTCTTCGTCAGACTGAAAGAGAAGCTGTGAGAAATACAGGGGCCAAGATGTAACGGAGATTTTGCTGGTGGATGGTGTCATGCGGGATGAGATGTTCAAGCTGCAAGGATAGACAGAGTAGACACACGGTAGATGACCTGTTGATTTAAAAAGAAGGAGCTCCGTTGAACTTTCCTTACCAGCACAGCATATATGCCAGGTAGAGCTTACGTAGTTACATGGAAATACAAAATAGAAGAAATCGCATTGCGTCGTTCTTTACAGCGCCAGTCGAGGCCATTGCTATCAACATTACGGATACTCCGTACCATCATCAACGATCGAGCCATCCTTGTCAGGGTTCAATGTTTGCAGCAAGAAGCAAAAAGAAAAAGAAAGTCCGACACCCAATCTCCAATGTACCACGCGCTACCCGGGCCTGTCGCATCACAAGGTGAAAAGGGACTCGAACCGAGAGGGTTTGGTAGTATTTGTGACTCCCTGTATACCATCAAGGGGCGTCTCCCAAGATGGTCTGAATTATCGCTGAACTTATCATGGCAGCTGTGCAATTTTTTTGGGTCAGGGG
>NWBT01000045.1:2542855-2561427 GCA_003386485.1 Colletotrichum lentis
GGGGGGGGGAATAGAATGAAGTAAAAGGGTGAGGTGGTTGCCTATGAGGCCCCCGTAGGTAAGACCGATCATCTTGACTTTACTTGACCAAGGAACCAGGGAAAGTCGATGACGACCCATTGTGTACTGTTGGATGATCTTCTGCTACTATTGGATTCCAGCTCATGTTCGTTATACTGAGTGTCTAAAAACAGTGGATGGACGATACTCATTGGCTTACTGCTCGTCTCAGCTCGCGGGTCAGGCACACACTGGAAACGCAATTCCACTTCACGTAGCAAGCAAACACATGATTTTGTCGCTATGAACCCTGTCAAGAGGAAGATACGCCCTATGACCCGCGGGCCTCGAGGTGCTAGGAAGACTCGAACACGTTAAATGCACTAGGGGAGAAGTGGGGAAGAAGGAGGACAGCGAAGACCGATCGAGATAGTAAAAGTGATGTGACAAAGACCGTGATCAAACGATCGAGTACAAGAATTACTGAGGCATGAGCTTTGTAAACACATGTTGATGTTGACGTTGATGTTGTGAGGTCCAAACAGCTAGGCCAAAAGCCGGAGCACCCACAGGCCACAGCAGATCCGTCCGGTAAAAAGCGGATCTGCGCTATCCCGCTTTCGACCATCTCGTCGGTCAGAGCCCCACCAAAAATTTCATCCTCGCTTTGGCAAGTCTCGCGCCCATTTACACATTCGACGTTTGACATCCTTCGGACCTCATTCAAAAGATCCGATTCAACATCAGCCGTCTACGCCAGGAAACCGGTCATACGCAACCCACATCGGAACGCGAGCCGAGAGTTTGGTAGACTGAACCAAAACGTCTCTCACGCATTTCTCGAGAGTTTGGGCGTCGCCGCATTCTCCCTCTCAACATACATATACACACACCCTCTCTCATAGTTAAATCTCACGCTCACCATCTGGTAAGAAAGTCGTCAAGCGCAACCAACATGGCCCCGGTACGCGCCGCCGAGGGCGAAACAGCGGCGTCTGCCAAGGATGGCCAACAGGCAAAGAAGCGCAAGGGCTTCCGCGTCGGCCCCGATAACCTTCCCGAGGGACCATGGCGTCGAAAGGGTAAACTTTGTCTACCGGTTGCCTTCTTGTATGCGCGTGCTAACACGATCCGCAGTCGAGAAGAAAAAGCTGGAACTCATCCACAAGGCCAAGATAAAGAAGGCCTACGCTAAGATCAAACAGAAGGAGCTTGCCTCGCAGGATTCCTCCAAGGCCCAGCAACATGCTACCGTTGCAGCTGCCGCCCCGCCGGCAAAAGAGGCCTCGAGCGAAGACGAACTGGATGATGTCCAGGAACCTCAAACCAGGGAGCCGTCCAACTCACCGGAACCTGTGGCGACGGAAGCAGCAGCGTCGAAACCATCAACAGACGCGGCAAGCACGGGCACAACACCAGCCCCGCCCCCCCTTGAGGGGGAAATCCATCCCTCCCGCGCCGAGATGCTCACCAACGATGGCGAGCTCCCGAACCCAAACACTGTGGCTGTGAAGCGCAAACGCGGTGCCGCCGCCGCCACCGGCTCCAACGCCGATCTCCCCGGCACCCGCATCGCTACCGCCGCCTCGGGGGACGTTGTGGACGCTGCCGACACCACCGCTGCGGACCTCTACGAACCGCGCAAGCCCCGCCGCCCTCGCAAGCCGGGTTACTACGACAAGCAGCTCGCCCACGCCGAGCAGAAGCGTGCCGAGGCCGAGGCCCGGCGCGCCGAGATCCAGCGCCGCCGCGAAGAACGCGAGCGCAAGACGGCCGATCGCGAGCGGTACCGCCGCGCTATGGCCAAAGCCCGCAAGGGTGGCGAGGATGGCCAGCGTCGTCTCGGCAGGGAGAGCGCGCTGCTGCTCGAGAAGGTGAAGCGCATGGTGGGTGACTCCAAGTAAGAGGGGGCTAAAGCACATCTGGCCAGTAAAGCGGCCGTAGGGCATTTGTTGTCGTCGTTGGTGGCAGGAAGGTGACGGAAGAGCATTCATTTCAAAAAAAAAAAAAAAAAAAAAAAAAGAGGAGACCTGTCAGTCTCCGTTACGCGATAGTTTGATACCACATGTTTACATATCAACATGACCATAGGCACGAGGCATTATGAAAGGTTGTCCTTGGTTGAGAAATTCTTTTCGCGTTTGAAAGGAATCGACGGCCGAGCCGCCTGCTAAATATTTACTACATCACTCGAAACCGCGCACTCTCTCTTAATGGCTCTCTGTGCGCAAGTACCATGCCTGCTCTTCCACTGTTGAGCCGCATGCTCATTCATCGTCGAATATACGTTCGACTCGTCCACCCTCCCCCCGCCCACTCCCTTTTCTACTGCTGAAAGACAAAATTCGCCAAAAACCAAGGCATCCTCATCACTCGGATCCCAACGAGTGAGGATGGTGAAGGGGGCGCGCTCGCAACGAAAGTAAAACACGTCCCACCCGTCCTGATTCCCGAAACCCGCCTTCGAGAATCAAGCAACTCCCTTTCGTGCCCCGGAGCAAGAATATTTCGGATATCATTTAAGTTCCCTAGCCCGGGTTTGATCCCCTTACCTGCGGTCATGACCAGCACCCGAAAGCACTGAATTCCAATGGCCTTAAATCGTAGGCCGTTGGCGGGGGGTGCGACCCTCTCGGAACCAGGGGTCATTGAAGGAAAACACGGTCGAAGGCGTAAAGTCGTGGGTGCGTCGATATGTACAGGGGTTTCCAACATCTGTTTGAACCATCCAAGCGAGGTCGTTTCTCAGTCGGTAAAGATGGTATGACTGTTTTCGATAACGAACTGCACGGCCAGGTTCTTGGCGTGCATATCCGTCATCTCTCGCTCCAGGCTGGTGTCTCGCATGATGGTCGGAGCGAAAACAACCGCCAAGTTCTTGGGTGACATCTGAGGCATCGTTAGTGCTAGTGCAAGCATGCAATACATGATACTGGAGCTTACCAAGTTCTCAGGCTCTCGCTGCGCCACCCGCGCAAGATGGAACATGAGGAACTCGAGGCAATCACGGTGTCGCTGGGGCATCGTGCTAAACACCTTGCGAAGGTGGTCGCAGCGTTCGGTCTGGTCGGCGAGAGCTAGACGCAACGTCAGAATCAAAGATGCATGTTTGTCTTAGCGGACTTACCATTGGACTCCAAGACTCTGTCGTACACCTCATATGTCAGCAGGGGCATCGGGAGCTTTCTGAAGTATTGCTTGAGCACGCTCGTCACCGCGGTGATGTCAAGGCCTGGGTCTGAAATGTCGTAATCCTCGCTCTTGTCGAATCCTTCCTGTATCATCTTCACCTGCGAATTGCCGCCTGTCTTTCGGTAGATGCCCTCAATATCCATACCACGGAGCTCGACCTCTTCAATGCAACGCGTCACCACGCTGGGAATGGTACGCCGCTCGTAATCGGCTCTCTCGGTTAAATCGGAGCCAAACAAGATAGTGGGTGCCTCTGCGATGGTGGGCGTTGATACGTTGGTCGTGGACATGGACTTCTGGTTGTTGCCCTTCTTGAAGAACCCGAAGCCCTGGCGATCAGCTGCTTGCTGAGCGCCCTTCTGCGCAGTCGCAGGGGCCGGGGCAACAGGCGCTTCCACTTGAGAAACGGTCATGTTATACGGCAGGCCGATGTTGTCGCCAGTCAAGCCCTGGTGCGGGCCGCGCTCGCGCTCCTGCTGGAATGCGACGACGGCACGGTTGACACCCTTGGCCACGTTCTGCGCCAAGCCCTTTGAACCCTTCTTCCAGTTGAACTTCTTAACCTGGCCCTTCCTAATGTCGACCACGGTCGGCCTAGCCTCAACCACCGGCTCGTCCGTCTCATGAACGAGAGTCGTCGTCATGCTGGCGGAATCAACCAGGTTCAGCTGAGACGACGAGAAAACCTTACTCTGGCTGTAGATGCCCAGCCCGTTCGGGGACTTGAGGTCACCGCCAATCTGGGATTTGAACCGCTCCTGGATCTGATGGGTCAGGTCGTTGTTCATGTCGGCGAGCTGTGCGTTTTTGGACGAGAGCTGCTCAAACTCCAAGAGGGCGCGATCTCTGTCAGCGATCGCTTGGTTTTTCTCGTCAACCAGGTCGTCGCGCTCGGCGTGAAGTTGCTCAATCGCTGCACTCATCGCCTGCTTGACCTTGTCAAGCTTCTGAACAAATTCCTTGATGGCGGAATCTTCCAGGTCGCGTGGGTCGACAGGTGTCTTTGTCTCCTTCGCGCGTTCGACGTATCCGGCCAAGACCTCGAGCTGACGAATCATAATCTCAGTCTGTGTGTCCAGTACTGAGACAGTCTTGCGCTTCTCAATGAGCGTCTTGTTCAGCCGCTTCAAATCCTTCTCGGTGGTGAATTGTCGCTCTAGTTCCGCTACACGATTCTCTGAGCTACGCAGCTGCCGCTTGAGGAACGCTGGGTCGTCGCTCGAGTGGATGGAAATGGGGCTACTGATCTCGTGCCCGTTTGGGTCCTCGGCGATGGGCGTCTTGGGCCAACGAGGTGAGGCTGTGCCGCGTGTGGTTTCGCTAATACTGCGTGTATGGCCAGTCACTCTGTGAGAATGCTGAGGAAGCGGAGGATGGCCGCCTTCAGTGCTGTTGGTGCGTCCGTGACGAACAGCGTTTGACACACGGCGAAGGATGGATGATGAACCTTCGTCAGTGCCGAGGATCCTGGCCATGTCCTCATCCATACTAAAATCGCCACCCGCGCTCCATCTGGGTAGCTTGGGTGAGACTTTGCCTTCCTCATTGACGTTCGTCTGGTCCTTTGCATCCTTTGCGGGAGGTTTGGGAGTATTCGCGGACACGCCAGGCGGTTGCGGAGGTGCTCGAGGCTGCATGTAAGTATCGCTCAGTTTGTGCTCAGTCATGTTCGGGCGCGCAGCGGAGAGTCCCGATGAGCTTGTCTCATCGTGTGTAGCGGATCGACTCAAAGAGCCTCCAGACTTGCCGTTTACTGTGGGAAGAAGGTTAGAGTCGGTGCGTCTTGCATCATAATAAAACACGAGTACCGGGATGACCTACCACTGCGGGTGGATGGCAGCTCCTTTCGGGGGATTGACTTGCCAGCCGTCGTGTCTGTTCGCGAGGAAGAGATGGAGTCCATTGAGGGACGCACCTCGCCTTCTTCGCGCTGTCTCGAATCCTGGGACGATCGAGCTGTCCCACTGGCCATGCGGGGAGGCGAATCGGACGACGGCAAGCTCGGGAATGGCTCCTTGTCTTTGCGCAGAACACCTTCGCTGCTCTTGGCGCTGCCACTATCCGGGGTCATGGCGGCCGAGTGAGAGGCGCTCCTTGGGCTAATGAGCTTTTTGCTCTTCGGCGCGTCCTGCAGCTTAAACTCGTCGATTGCGGGCGAGAGCTTGCCCGAGGTTACTTTCTGCGTCTTCTCGTCGTGCATGACTGACGACCGGTTGTCGTTTCTCGACGATTTAGACGTCTTGCGCAGAGGCAGCTTGATAGGCCCAGACTCGTAGTCGGACGAAGGTTGTCGACCCTTTTCTTGAAACGCAATATGGGGCGTCGAGGATTGCGAGTCGCCCTTCTTGTCCGTGCTGGCCCGAGGGAGGCTGAAGTACTCCTTGTCTTGCTTCTTGGACGCACTCGACGTGTTCTCTGAAGTTGAACGGGGGGTCGCGTTGGAAGCCGGCGTATGATCCAGGGCAACGGGGATGAAAAAGCCGTCGTCGCCACCGCCGTTGGTATCGGCGTTGTTGTTGCTACCACTCGGGGCGTACATAGTTGAGTTACGGTTGTTGCGGTAGTTCGACGAGGGCAAACCCAAGCCATTGTCCTTCGACTCGGAAACACGCTCTGGAGAGCGCGAAGGTCTGCCGCCATTCTTGGACGACGAGTCGTTCCTACTGTATGCGGGGCGCGGTCTGGGAGACAACTCGGTCGGTGTCTCCTTGTCGGAGTCGGGGTCGACCCTTGTATCGTGAAAGGCATTGGGGGGTATGGCGTTGGGTGGAAGAGCGGGTAGCGATTTGTCCGTGATCATGGGAGATCCATCCTTTTCCTTCGACTTGGCCTGGGCTGCCGCCTTTGATTTTTTCCTCCGCCGTGCCATAAGCGACTCATGACAGCTCATGCAGAAGATGCCTTGCGATGTCCGCGCGTATCGCAAGTTCTCGATCTTACGCTTGCAGTTGCGACAGCGGAAACATGTTGCACAGAAGGCCTGGTCGCCAGTAAGGATAGCGAGGTCTTCGATCTTGTTATTGCAGGCACTGCAGCTATAAGTGCAGTTGTTGCAGATGAGCGAGCCATCGCCGAGGAGCAACAGGTTCGCATCAGAGTCGAGGAGGGTGCCGCAGGTGTTGCATCGGAAGCAGTTGAGATGCCATCGATTTCCAGCTGAGCGTGGAGGCGACTCGTTAGCTTGATTGAACTTAGATACTGCCGACGGTATGGCCATGGGGGACAGCATGACAGCGGAACGAAGCCAGAAAGAAGATGCTACTCAGAGCAGAGTATGGGTAGAGAGAATGGGGATAGGGGGAGTTGAAAGAAGAAGCAACTGAACACAAACATACCAAGTTCGAACGCTTTGCCCTCTTCTAGGATCTAGTCGAGTAGGGCACCGCCATCAGTACGAGCTTGCAGAATAGTCAGTCGGCGGTGTGGGCCAGCATACCTCTCCGCAGCCTTTGCAAGGGAAGACATCGTCCTGATCCATGGGGCTTTCCAAGTAGTCCTCCATGACGGCGGCCATGACGGGCAGGCAGGGCGTCTCGTTTTTGTCTCGTTCTTTTTCTTTTCCTTCCCGGGATGCTGTCGGGAGCTATCTAGCAGGTAGAATGTCGACTTGGTCGCCAGTCATGAAGGTAACGTCGGTAGCACGCCGATCGATGGCGAAGGATCGACTCGGAGGAGCTGTATCATGGACGACGAGGGGGCGAAAGGGTCGAAAGGCTGTGCGTCTCGTGCTAGTAGCTCGATGGGATGGGCGTGTACTTCGGGCAGCGTAGCGTCGAGTGAGCAGCGCTCGAGGGAGTGTCTGTGTGGTGCTCGAGGCTGCGATAGCGGCAAAGCCACACGGATATTGGGGAGGGGGGCGAGAAGAAAAACCAAACGTAGTAGCAGTAGCGAGCGGCTTGGATGGTGCCGTCGTGATAACACTCTTTGGGCTTCGTCTGGGGGGTTCGAGGTAATTCGTCGAAGATGGTGCTCAAGGATTCGGAGCGGCAGCGGCGGTGGCAAAAGAGAAGGGATGTGAAAAGACGTTGACAAGGAAGAAGAAAAAAAATTGGTAGTTTTAGGGTGGGATGAGAGTGCAAAGTCGACGAAGAAGAGCGGAATGGGCCTTGATCCCTCAAACGAGGGCGAGAGCAAAGCCGGCGCCGACTTGTCGGGTTTGGGAATTTTGATCTGGGACCTAGGCGGTCGAATGGTCGGGAACGATGAAGAGGTGCGACGGCCGACGTGAAGGACGAGCGAGACTATGGCAAGCCCTGGGCTTAACCAGGCGGTAGTTCCTCAGCAGCAATGGCAGGGGATAGAAGGGAGGGGATGGGCTCAGGGGGGGCGGCTGTCCGGGCCCTTAACGAGAGACAACAGTACTGTAGGTAATTAATGGGTGGTTTAGCGGGAGTGCCTCTCTAATGAAGGCAGGGCAAGGGGGTGTAGGTGGTGCCAGTGGGCGGTGCGCGCGGACCCTGCTGTAGCTCTTAGTACCTAGGTACCTAGTCGGTCAACAATAAAATGCCTAGGTAGGTAGGTAGGTCTTCTTTTGGTGACTGGCCGGGATGGGGTAGAAGGCAAGGCGCTGCTAGTGTGTACGAGAAGAAGAGGAAAAGGAGACCCTCCGTTCTGAGGCGGACAAGAGGACAATAAGAGACAGCTGGCGGGCAGACGAGGAAGATGAGGAGGAGGAGGAGGGAGGGAAGAAGGGAGAAGGGAATGAGCCGGCAGTGGCGATGTGGGATTGGGGAAGAAATTCTGGACGGGGCTGGGCGGACGGGACGTGGACGGGACGGGGGACGGGGACGATGGACTGCCTGGGCTCGCTATTGGATTGACATTGAGCGGACAGACAGAAAGCAAACACTGTACATACCTTCAATACATCGTCAGATGGTACTGGCACTATTTCCATTATTGTTTTTCTTGGTTGCGAACCCTGACATCAGTTGTCATGGGGGACTTCTTCCATACCTTCACCAATATTCCAGGGACGACGGCACAGCTAATGCCGGACAGACCCTTATGTTGGGTTTGGGCTGTGCAGTGATATGAGACGACGGAACCCAATATAATGTTGCTGATATCGGCCGCGTTGGAGGCATCAGCCAGTGTGAACTTAGGCAAAGCAACCCCCACCGGTATCTGAAGCATAAAGTATCTTTTGTGCAGGCATATGGGCAGTTGTGGTTGTGTACAGAGCACTTTTGGCACCGCGCGGAGAGGACGGGACACCATCAGAATGATAGTTGTACCACAGTCAATCGTTTTCCGTCTCGGATTTGCAATTATTTAGCCTGCAAACGGTTTATTTTGCTAAACGGACAGACAGAGGAAACAGAAGATAAAATGTGCCACCCGCCTGTTAGTACGGATACGGATAATGCACAGCCTGGTTGTGAACGGGATGCGAGAGCAGAGATGAGGAAGGCTTGAGAGCTTCGTCTGTGGCACAAACAGTGGGACCCCCCCCCCTCATCCTCAAACCCCACCGGGTCCAATTCCCCTCTGTTAATTACATTTCGATTCGCAATGGAGTGGAGGGGGACTGAGGGGAGGGAGGGGTGTGGCTCTGATTCCTCCCGCCAGGCACCTCAGTTCCCTCACTGGTTGGCTGCGCAGTCACATTTAGTGTTCATGTCAGGGAAGTAAAGAGGTTGTGAGGCTTCATTCGATCTAAAGGAAGGGCAGGACGAGGCACCAGGTATCGTGTATGGTCTCACGGGAATGCAAGCGTAAGCACACGTTGACATACTGCGTAAGCCAGAGTCTGGTTTCTTGCTGGCGGCACTAGCACATCGGGAACCGGCACAAACATACAACCAGGACAGCGCCCGGATCTCTTATATGTTCAATTCCACGTGCGTGTCCAGGCTGAAAGGCTGAAATTACCATTTCGTATTCCCAACGGTCTTAAATCTCCAGACTGAGAAGACGAGGTGGATAGTGCAGAGCGCAATGAGCAAGGGACTTTGGACGGAACATTTGGCAACTTGCACCCGCTTCCAGGCCCATTGAATAAGAGCCGAACGAGTACTGCTGCATACAGAAGCTGCAGCAAGTCGATGCCCATCTTTCCCCTGACCAGCGGTGGCTGCCGGGCATTCACAGCTAACTACCCACCAAGCATTGCTACAGCCATTTCACTGATGACTCTGTGCTCTGTGTGTTTAATCATCCGACGCAAACATTCGCCCATCTGGCAAGCTGTCACGCTGTGAGACGGACTGCTGCCGAAGCCAGCCGGAGACGGGCGAAACGGTAATGAAAGGACCGATGCCATTGAGCATGGCTTGTTGCGGCATATCTGCGGAAGGCGATGCTCGTCCATGATGGCATCCTTTTGGTGACAGCCAAACGACCACAAGACCAGGTAAGGGTCGTCGGCCTTTTTCTCCTCGACGGCGTGTGATGGGATACACCAGAATTCGTCTGCATGACAACTTCATGCGGCAGCCCGTAACTCGGGCGCCACCCCTCAACATGTTAAGCAGCCTCACGCAGTCATTGTTTTTACTTGAACCGTTTTCCCTACAATACTGAGTCGGCAGTGATTCTGAATGGGTTGAATGTGTGCTTGCATGCAAAATCGACGCACGACGGCAACTGGGGTGGTGCCATTCTTGCCCCGTTCGCTGCAAGTTCGGCCAAGGCACGGCCGAAACGCATGAGACCAGGTAGGCCCGGTCGACGAACCGTTCGTGCCTCTCGCCATCTGGTTCCGACGACTTGTAGAAAGCTGGAGACGACCTGCTGTTCAGGCTGGGGTTGGGGACGGTGGCTCAGAACAGACACATGAGGGCGTGTCGTAAGACCCGAGTATTTAACCCAACTGTCAACTCCAGCACTGGACTTTCCACCGATGGATTCGTCGGCGGACGAGGTAGGCCAAAGCTTCTGGACATAGGGCAAGGCGCGTGGTATCGCCGGTATCTGAGTATCAGACAACGGCCGTGCCGGTTGACATGCAACGGTTGAATCCATGTTGTTTCTGCTTGCCGTGGCTCGGGCTGTGGCTGTCACGTCTACAGTACGTCGATTCGGGGTAAACGAGTCCAATCTGCCGTCTTCCGCCCATTGTTTTCAAAACGACTGTGCGAGGCTGTTGGTCTGGCCCTCTTGATCTGCGGCCAATCTCTAGACCCCTTACGGGCTGCAGCTGGCTCAGTGACAACCTACCCTGTTGTTCGTGCAGCCGCCTGTAGCAGGCTTCAGAGCACATGCCACGGCAAAAAAAAATAAAGAATTACCCAGCAGAGGTCCAGAGGATGGTGGTTTCCATAGAGCAGGGTGGCAGGGCACTCAGCGGTAAACACGGTGCTTCAGATCGTCCAGTTGATCAAAACGCTACCACCACACACTGCGGGGGCGAACGTGTACGTAGTAGAGTGTCGTCAATCGAGCGTCTCACGGAGATTTTTCGTGTTGGTGTGATGCCCTGCCAATATTAGATGCGCCGCCTTGTGGAAGGTGGAAGTGGGAAGGGGAAGGGGGTCACACTCTTGGTCAGGGTCCCCAAGACGAAGCGCGACGGGGAGGCAGGAGCCTGCAGGGACCAATCTACGTACTAGGTATGTAGTAGTGTGTGAAGTGATGATGGTGACCCTGTCTACCTACCTAGGCACAACCCAAGGTACAAGCCTAGGTACCGAGCAACTCTATCCATGGGCCATACAGCCTTAGAGACGCAGACGGGAGAAGAAGGCCGTGGGGGGGAAGCGGTTGACAATGTACTTTTTTTGCTCTTCAGGGGGCGGGTTAAGAAACACTCAGAAGTAGGTACCTTGGAGGAACGTGCCCTTCACTGACGATACGTACCTCATCTACGTGAGATTGGTAGTAAGACTTGGTGACGCCAGTGGAGATGCTGGCTACTGTTTCAACTAAACGGCGAGTCCGCAACAGCGCCACAAGATCCGGATCCCTCTCCTTTCGCTTCTCTTCACAAAATGAGGAACGGCCTTCCGTACAACTCGACCACCATCCATGCAGTCGATCCTCCGGTCCCCGACTACCACATTCTCCAACTTGCAATCTGCGAGCGTATCATTCGCCATTCCCAGCAGCAGTTGCGTGTGTTCCTTCCACCGCAGCGCTTCAAACGAACGTGGACCCGTTGATTATCCGTGATGCTCATCGATGGAGCGTCTCGACTACACGATGACGATGTGCCTCTCGTCCTGTATGTACGATGTAGTCGGACTGCGCCCAATTTCGGGTCGTCGGGTTCGATACTTAAGAGTGGGCCGCCACTGTCGTCTTTGACCACATGTCCAGGATGAGGCTTCTTAGTTTCCGAATTGCAACTTCCAAGGCCCAGAGTCAACCACCCAACCGACATCGATATGTGGCCAAAGTTTCCTAGCATTTTACCTGTATCTATCGCCGCCTTTGTCCATGCAACTAACTACAGGTATACACTACTATTGCCTACATAGTAACCGCGGAGGTCTGTATCATTCGATCCTGCAACATCTGTTTGCGCATCCATGAGCTTACACGTGTACCGTGCTTGATCGTCAGACCCAGTGGGGCTTTGGCGACCGCCAGTATTCTGCATCGTCAATGTCAAATGCCACATTGCAATCTCCAGGTTTGAACTCTGGTCTTCGAGGGGCTCCTGTCAGCCCAACCCAACTCGAAGGCAGCACCCAATATTCGTCACCCACTGGCACTCTTCCGATCATTTGGTTATGGGCGCCTGTTCGACCTTGACCCACGGAGGCAGGGCGGCATCTCTTGGATAACAAGCTTTTGAAATGGACCCACCNCCTCCCCTTTTTTTTTTGGTGTTCTTTTTCTCTCATTTTCTTCTGCGTCCGCTAATCCTGCGGTGTACGGAGTATGCCTCCGTACTATGTACTGGACGGATGCCCCTCAGCCGCATCAGATGTGATGTCCCTTGCAATACTTCAGCATTCCAGAGCCCTGTCCTGCCCCATCCTCCATGGCCTCGTCGTCCCCCCACGCAGTCAGGTTGCTGGTCACAACTGGTACAGCTGGCAGACCAACGACCTCTCCCTGGCGTCCTTGATTATGCCCCCGAACTTTCACCTACAGACCTGGCAAACTGGAGATACATGTCTTGTGCACCTACAGTAGATCAGTCAGGCATATGCTTCAGTGGAACGTGGTTGCCGCTGGTTCCAACAGATGCAACTAAGGCTGATTTCGCAAGCTCTGAGCATGCCATTTGAAGGCTGCATTCCAGGTTCTCGGAACACCCTTCATTAACACCTCTCCTGGATGTTGAATCTCGCGCAACTGCCCGTTCGGATTGCCCGCAGATCTCGGAGGCGCAATCGAGCATCAGCCCGGCCATCTCTCATGCGGCCGGCCGGCCCATGCCAATAAATGCCGCCGCTGCCCGCCTACTCCCTACGGATCCGCGACATGTCCCGACATGCTGCTGGGACTAAGGCACGACGTCCACGATCGGCTTCCGTTGATAAAACACGTCAACATTGATATCTTGGAACATCCTGGCTTGCGATCCGCATGATCCAACCCCCTACGATCCGGGGAAGCCCGCAACTCGTCTCTGGCAACACCCATGCATTATCATCAATGCTCCCGCGATGCGTCTGATTCCTCTTCGTTCATCAACCCTACGTAGTAGAACAGAGATATGCCGGCAGGCCACACCCGTTAGGTTCTGCTCAGTGACAGGGCTTGTCAACCTGACACCCACCTCTCTCTACATGAGCCACATGCACATCAGGTCGTGGTCCCCATCCTATGACCGACCTCATGGTCGATGGAGTTTGTTCCCAGTTCAGTTGCGGCACCTTTCGCCATGTCCTTCGCTCATTGCTTGACGAATGAAAGTTAAATGAGCAAAAGTCCGTCTGGTGAGGGAAATAAAGGGGCGCCACTTGAATCCCACCTAGACCGCCCTGACTGCCAGCCCAGCCTAGGCCGGCGTAGCTCAGCTCACCTCAGCCAAGCCGAACATGACGGCAAGCCAAAGAGTCAACTAGCAGCGGCCGTGCCAAGGGAGGGGGAAATATCCTTTACTTCACGATGGGGCGTTGGCTGTGCGCTTGGAGCAAAAGACAAGAAGGTGAGTGTCAGATCAAATAGCGCAGGACGCCACCAGCGCAGTGTCCAGGACGCGCGTCTAGGTTGTCAGCCCGGGCTTGGCCGCCGTCAAAAGTCCTCGGCTGGAGATTTGACACTCTGACGGTGCCCAATCTTTCATGTCAGGTGCAAAGGTCATCTGGCCCCCGAGACGCGGCGGAGCCTCGACCAGCCGTTTTTAGTCCGGCAAGCTGGTCCGGTGCCGGCTCATCGATACCGACTCCGGGTACAATGGGGCAATGGGCCACTTCATCCGGGAGCTTCCTCGGACGGCGTCGTAAGCCGTCACATACATGACGGAAATAAGATGGTTCAATGGAATAAGATGGATATTGGTACAGTGCACAGCTATGCTTAGCAATTGCAAAGAGGCAGTACAAAAAAGGCTTTCGAAATGTACGCAAAACCCAAAAGACGTTGCCATCCTGTGTATAGCTTGGCCCCGTTCCCTTCCTTCGGTTCCCACTAACAGCAAAACTCCCTTTACTTTTGAAGCCTGTGGGTATCACCCATGCCACTCGTCAGCCCGACGCCAGATCCCAACTCCTATTGCATCAAGACCCCGTCTCCTTGGCGAGCAGACGATTCGGTTAGTTTGCCCGACCTAGGCGGCAACGGCACTGCTCTCCCGTTGCTGCTTCGCAATGTAGTACGTGATTAAGTTCTTTGGATCGTCTTTGGCGCCTTTGATGAGCTCCCAGAACGGTCCATCGCCGATGCGTGAGTGCAATGCCACGCAGAGCTGCACAGCACCCATGCGGACACCAGAGTCGGTCGATTCGAGGCATCGGCCAGCAAGCCCACCCAGTTGCGCGAGCTCGCTCTCCGAGGGCGTGAAACCAGTGCGCTTGTCTAGTAGCTCCTTGAGCACGTGCAGGCCTGTGGCGAGGCAGCGGCTACCCTCGATCGATGTATCCTGCTTGCTTTGCAGAAGCCTGGTCATCACAACGACAATCTCAGGGGGGTCACCCAGGGCCACGAGCTCTTCGGCGAGTAGCTCCAGCCCGCTGACGATGCGGGTACGTGCGTCGTAGGCGCTGCGCGTTGCTACAAGAGATTCGAGCCCTCGTGAGACATGGGGCTGGAAGTTGTCTCGCTCCTTCTTGAGCAGGAGCTTGATCGTCGCGAGGATCTGAGCCTTGACATCTTGAACCCTTTCCGGCGCAAGGTTCTCTAGGGGCGACTCGAGATACTCAAACAGCCCGCGGAGGAGAGCTTCGAATTTCTCATCCGTGAAAACGGCCTTGTTGTCCCTGATGATGGATTGCAGCTTTCTGAAGCCATGCACATCGAGAGACTTCGCTTTGACTCTGGTCACACCACTATCGAGCAATCTCGAAGTTTGGCGAGCCTTCTCAGGGGTCTCGGGGGTGCCGTTCATTTCCAAGTGGCCATTGGTTGATGGCGCAGCGACCTCGTTCACAGGCTTATCCTCCAGCACAGAAATGGCGATGCTAGAGTTTGCAGTCGCTTCCTCGTCCACGAAGGGATCTTCGAACACTTTGAGCCCGTTGGAAGGCGCAGGTTCTGGCTCGGCCACTTCTTCCTTGGCAGGAGTCGCGGGAGCCGATGGTTTCTCGATCGGCTCTGCAGCTACTTCTGCTGGCGCTTCCTGTAGCACTTCCTGCTGTGCCTCAGCCTCGGGCTCTAGGACAGGCTGCTCGGTAGGCTTAGGCATAAGCTCCAGTACAGGCTCAGGTTCAGGCTCGGCGCTTGGCAAGGGTATCTCTATAGAAATATCGGCCATTGCTTCTGTTGCGACATCTACTGGCACATTTGCTGGTGTTTTTGCCGGCGCTTCCACTGTAGCTCGCAGCGGCACTTCCGCAGAGACATCTTTGGGAGGCGACTTCAGGCTCGCGAGACTTGGCACAACCAATGTGAGATCTTCGTTGTCTCTGGATGGACTGCTTGAGTTTACCGCAGTCTGTGACATCTTGGGCTTTGCGGGACTAGACCGGGGTGAGGCACGAGGCGAGGACACCGACTTGGAGAGCGTCGACTTGGCAGCGCTAGGCGATGCAACATTTGGGCCATTAGTGTGAGATGTCGCGGCGCGCGGTCTACTAGCCGCCCTTCGTGGAGACGGCTCGGTCTTCGACTTTGGTGTGACAACCTTCGACTTGAGGCCTTCAGGACTCGATGTCTCAGTGGAAGGTCCATCGTGTGTCCTCACGGAGTAGGGGCCGGCCGTCGCTGGTCTTGCAGCCATTTCCGGGCGCTTCTTGGTGGGTCTCATCGGCCGAACAGACATTCCACCGGATGCTGTTGGTTTCGATGAGGGTGCCGGGCCAGTTGAGGACGAGCTCAGTACTGGCTGTTGTGGCCGGACCGGAGAAAGGTTGGCCATCGCTGATCCCGGCCGAGGAGGCAGGTTTCGGGACGCCGCCATTGTCGCCTTCTTCTGGGCCATCATGGTTTCCCGTAAGCTTGGCTTGCTGCTGCTCATTGTACTCTTAGACAAACCAAGGCCCGGTCTGGCGCGGCCGCTGTCGACTTCCCTCTTAGGGGCGTTGGGATTGTTGGGGTCCTTATCCAGAAGTTTCTGAGCTGTTGGTTCAAGAGTGTCTCTGAGCCTGCGGGTTTGTTAGCATAAGAAACCGCCTGAGAAAAGACTTCCAAACTCACATGTCTGCCCTAGCAGGCCATATTTTGGCAAACACCCAGTAGGTAGCACGCATACGTTCTCTGACCCCCGGGTTCGCGTCGTTGAGGCCTTTTTTGATACACTTCTCTACCAGCTCCAAGCCGCCACCGTGTTCGATGTGACTCTTGTGATGAGCCTCCTTGTCAAGTATTGTCTTGAGCCAGCCTGTGGCGTAAGTCCTCGGCTGGACGTTTTTGTCCTGGCATGCGCCCCAGATATGCTGCATGATTCGAGAGTTGTATGTGACCTTGCCGATGATGATGTCGACCGTGGTGTTTGCTTGCTGGGACGCAATCTTCTTGGTTGCCGCAGCAAGCTTGATGAAAGTCTGCATAAGAAGCTCCACCAAAGGATCCATGCCGGGGCCGAAAGTTGTCGCAATATCCTGGACCAAGTTACAGCCTTCTTTGGAAAGACTGGTTCGCAGAGAGGTAATGGCCTTGATGATTCCATCCAAGAGCCCCTTCAGGCCTAGCAAGAAAGTGTCGGGGAAGTCTTGCGGAACGTTGCCAGCAATAAGCTTTCGCAGTTTGGTCATGCTCTCTTCGCGCTTCAACCAATTTTGCTCAGTCTCTTTCCCCTCAAAGTACGTCATCATTTCCCTAAAGATGTCGTCCAGTTCGCGCTGGGTGTTGACGTATGCAGGATCCACCTCACTCCGAGCCTCTGGCGCTGGCGTGATGGGTCGTTCGCTCGAGATAGACGATACACTTGCGGCGAGCTTCGGTTTGGGGGCGGCGACAGGGGCGGCGACAGGGGCGGCAACTTCCAAGCCCGGCGTCTTCGGCCGCTCAGCTGTGTTCGGCGCGAGCTCCTTGACGATAGCTTGCTCGATCGCGGGACGAACGTTAAAGTTCTTCAGTTGCCTCTTCAGGTCGGACTTGGCTGTGTTGGGGGCATGTCTGTGCAGCAACAATCAGCGCACGCCAACGAGGGAAATGACCAAATGGCATACCTGAACAGCTCGATGACGGTGCCCTTAGCGACGTCACGCACCATACCATCAGCGTCCTCGAGCAGTTCCATGAGAGTTGGGACGTATGCACGAAACTGAACACCGTGTTCCTGGTGCATGTACAGTAGCCAATGCATTCCAGCTTCCTTGGCCCTCGGGTTTTTTCCAACCATGGCAACGTTTCGCACCGAGCGCTCGACATCCATGGGCGCGGCCGCGTACATAGTCGTCAGGGCCTGCGACGCAAGGCTTCTGAACTTGTCCTTGGTATCCCCCAGCTTGTCAATGACCAACGGAAGCGTGTGCTTTGCGTCCTTGGCGATATACTTTGGCTCCTGCCTCGAAAGCCTTGTCAACAGGTGGTTAAGGGCTGTGAAGCCGGCGTTGACGAGGACGGCGTGCGGCGAGGAGGAGGCGGTGCGAAGGCCATCGAAGATTTGTGGGACGAGGGCATCGGGTACATTGTGCTGCTTGATGCCAGACTTGATACCAGTGACGTGCTGGACCTTGTGGTCGACGCTGGCATCGGTGCGGAGGATCTTCAACAGGTCGTTGACCTGGTCCTCGGTGATTTTTTCCGCCATTCCCGCTGAACGAGGATCGGGCTCTGGGTTGGGGTTTTGCCTGTCGCGAGGAGAGAGTGTCGTCAGCTATTGGCTGCCCCGTCGATGCTGCGGGTGTTGTCGTCGCCGACGCGTAGTAGCCCGGGCGAGAATGGTGCTTCGCGCAACTCCGTAGCCACTCAGGATAGATGGGCGGACGGGGAGGTTGAGAAACAGGGACAGCATGAGTCGCCTTGCGCAATGGGGAAGGGAGGGGTGTCGTGGGCTGAAAGTCGTTGGACAGAAGAGATCAAGAGAGCTTACTTTTATTTTTTCAACTTCGTTCCGGATGCGAGAAACACGGAGGGCCTCCCAGTGCGCGGGATTTGGCAGACTCGAGGCTGGATTGCGCAGATGGAGCTGCTATTGCAGGTTGTTGTGATGCGGATGGTGTTGAAACCTATGGGCGACCCAATCCGCAGTAAACAAAGCACAAAGGGGCAACCTATCCCTATCGCAGAGTGTCCCGTGCACTGACGAGATTGACGCGATATCATTTGTCAGACTTCCACTTCAATGGGTCTTCGGGGCGCTAAGACAAGATGTGGTAATTGCTTATCGGCTCTATCATGACAGTGGAGCTTTGGAGACCGGGACCTCACCCCAGCAGCCGCGGGGGAGACACGTTCTTACCCCGGTCCCTGGGCGTGAGGAGCAGCAGCAGCACAGGAACCTGGAACAGGGTCCTCCAATCATTCTTCTTCCCCATCCTCTTCTTTCCTTCCATTAACTTGAGGCAAAGGCTTGTCATGTTTCCTTCGACCGAAATCAAGACCTATCACATCTATCTTACAAAACCTCGCCGGGACTAAGAGTACATTGTCTCGTTCAGCTCCCTTCTTCTGCATCCGTCTTTGATCGACGTCATAACGTAGCTACACTGACGCTACGCAGACGAAACTAGCTTCATTCGATGACCCTCAGTCCGCATTCGTAACCCAGACATCCACCGCCTCTTTCCTTCAAAACCCCGACCAAATCTCCAACAGATGGTACTTCCACCCGACACGACGCCAAATCCAGATCCCATCTCCTTATTTCTCCCAGCCATGTCCTCAGCCGCGGAAGAATCAACCTCGTCCGGAGCGCCGACCTCGACCCCGGTCCCGGCACC
>NWBT01000045.1:2561449-2596868 GCA_003386485.1 Colletotrichum lentis
CCCCCCCCGTCCAAAGTCGCCGGGCCAGCAAAAGCCGGTTCCTGCCGCCGCCTCCGCCGCCGCCGATCGTTCCCGTCCTTCACCAGACTTCAACCTCCCTAAACTCCGCCTCGAGATTCGGGACCTCAAAGACCCGGCCGCCGTTCACTTCCTCTCCGCCGTGAACGCCAGCGATGCTCTCACAACTGCCGTCCGCTCCGTCTTGACTCTACTGTACGAGTCGCCCTCGTGCAAGAACACCCACGTCCCACCAACCCGCTCCGTCACTCTGATCCTCCGTCACATGGACGGCGTCGCCTACACGACGGGCTCTGACCTTGACGATGACCACAAGGAGATCCACTTCTCCATGTCCTACATCGCGGGCATCCCCGCCGAGCGCCGCACCGACGAGATCATGGGCGTCATAACCCATGAGATGGTCCACTGCTTCCAATACAATGCACACGGAACCTGCCCCGGCGGTCTCATCGAGGGGATCGCCGACTGGGTCCGTCTGAACGCGCATCTGAGCCCGCCCCACTGGAAGCGCGATGCGAGCGGTAACTGGGATGGCGGATACCAGCACACGGGATACTTTCTTGACTATCTCGAGGCTCGTTTTGGTGCTGGCACAGTGAGGAGAATCAACGAGAGGCTCCGTAATCGGCGCTACAAGGAGAAAGAGTTCTGGACGGAACTGTTGGGCCGGCCGGTCGAGCAGCTGTGGAAGGACTACGGAGAAAAGACAAAGGATGACGAGACAGTGATTGTGAACAAAGACGACATTTCTGACGACGACGTTAGGCTGGGCAGGTTCCGGGCTGCTGATGAGAATCCTGTGCCCATGTGAGCAGCCACGAAGTAGGATGGTGTACACATGACATATGCCGGAATTCAGACGTTTACGCCTGTGAGAGGTCTGAGAAGTGTTTCGCAAGCAATTTTATGAATGAAGAGCATTGGAGCAACGTGTATCCCACGTTGGAGACTGCTGTAGGAACGAAATGTTGTTGATTCAAATGTGCCTAGCCGCCAAATATTTATTTATCAAACCCCTGTTTCCTAGTCCTGTTGAGCCTGTTACGCCATTTCCTTGCCCATCGCCGCGCTTGAATAGGTCGACTTGTTCGGCCGCGATGTACGGTGGAAGAAAAACAAAAAACCGAAAGATATAAGACTAGGCGTGGACACGGCCATGTGTCGCATCTTGGTTCTCGTTCTCGCTGATGACACTGCCGACCTCGGACCAGCTCGCAGGGGTCATCATGCCTTCGCTCTCGCTCAGCACATCGTAGTAGCGACTGTTGTCGCCAGCCCTTGATGAGGCGGCATCGTTGGCGACATCCTCGCCAGATCCGGCAAGAGACGCAGAGTCGGTGGGCGTGAGCTCGCCTTCGCTAACAAGCTCGGGCTCAGACATGGGAACAGGAGGCGACATAGGGAGAGGAGAGTAGAAGTTGGTGGCGGTAGACCCTTGCGCCCAGGCCTGAATGGAGGCGTAGGCCTCCTCGCGGTTTTCCTGGCCGGCGGTCATGTACTTGTCGGGGCCAAGTTCGCGGCCGAGGGTTGCGGATTTCTCGGACTCGGACGACGTCTCGACGACGTCGACCAGTGAGGGCATGTGAGCGATGGTGGCGGCGATGTCTCTAGGACGCTCGTCGGCGTCGTGGGTGGTGGCACTGTAAATGTCTGATACGGCTTCATCGCGACTGGGAGCAATGTGGCCTGGTTCGTCCACCAACGGCAGCTCATTTTGGTCGATCTGGTGCTCGTCGGCAAAGGGGTTGGCGTAGAGCGAAGAGTTTAGACCGCGGACACCCTCGGGACGACGACGAACGAGACCCTCCTCGTCGTGGACATTTGCGCCCGTGTTGAAGATGAAAGACCCCTTCTCGCCGGTCTGGTCCTGTCGCATGAAGTCGTCGAAAGATCTCCCTCGCGTGGGCCCGAGGGGCGGCAGTTCCCTCGAACCGGACTCCTCGGCCTCAATTCTGTCCTTCTCCTTCTTGGCCAGGTGCACGGCATTCCAATACAAAAGCTCTTCACGTTGGCGGCGGCGGGTCTCATCGTCGGCGTCGACTCCGGGCTCGGCTCCTGCTCGGGACTCTAAGAAGCCCTGTGCATCTTCGGGGCGGTTGAACATGGGCGGTTGCTCGGCTGGCTCGATGCCTTCGCCAAGAGAGTGCAGGGCAACGGCGATGCGCCTTCGGATGTCGTCGGCATACCGTCGAAGTTCAGGCGACTCGTATATGGCAATAGCAGCCGCTACAGCGACAGAGACAGCAATAACGCCGGCTGAAGCCAGGGCACCGTTATTAGCCGTGGGCATCGTCAAATGGGCAAAGCGGTATGTGAACACAGAGGATTGGGAGGCGTTAACGGATATGTATCATGGAGAAATGCAAATTGGTCGAAAGAGAAAACGAAAGATCGACCCGAGAAATATAATTCCAATGACTGGAATTGGCCACGCTCTGAGCAAGTTGGGATTGCGTGGTGTCGGAGGCTATTCGCCACAGGCCTGACCACCTCAGGCAAGCAACGTGATTCGCAACAGCGCTGGCGCGGGGTAGTGTAGTGCATCCGTAGGCACAAGAGAAAGGGCAGGACAAGAGATCGTCAGGCGGTGTTTGGGAGAGGACATGGGGCGGGGGAGGGGTACAAGTGATAGGCGGCAACAAGGGATGATTTGTGTATGTATGACTGACCTTTGGCTGCGATCGGCATGGGCATTTTCGAGTAGCCCTCTGATCAACAGGCCAAGAAAACACCGACAATAAGAATTACAGTAAGGACCTGAGGTTTGGAAATGAAGAAGAAATCAGAAAGGCCAGTAGGAAGGTGGGAAAAGGCAGAGAGTGTGTAGGTAAAGGGGTGCGCTGCTGTACGGCAGCGGCAGGCTGTGACTTACATACATACGACCGTACCGCTGGGGATTGCGTATCCCCCCGAGCCCCCCTTCCCCTGGATTACTGTGTAAAGTCGACGACGCCGCCATGTACCGGTCGATGCGTCTGTACAGCTATCCGAGCAAAAGAGTACCTAATCTTCCCATGACAGTCCGCATCCAGGGCTGCTGCGAAGGGGGGGACCAGAAACGTTCAGCCAATAGTACGCCACCGTGAGAATCGAGTTGAGGGCTGCGTAGGGGGCGTCCGGATGGCTTGGTAAGTATCGACAAGACTCGGGGGTTGACCTCGTGGTGCAGGCATGGACACTTTTGTCCGAGTTCATGGCGCGGCCAAACGTTGGACGAGTCACGGGGAGGGAGCCTAGGCCTACATACATACCTAGCACAACAGTGGATGGTGTGTCGCCACAGCACAAAGCGATTGACCAGGTGGGGGCAGCTGCCGAGCGATTGGGCCCGAGCTTCTGCCTCCCAACGCTTCTCCCTCACACACCGCCGGGCCAAGTCGCGACAAGATAGGACAGCACGAGACTCAAATCATTCTAGTCGACCACCACGAGCCCTTGTCCGTCGCCACACCCAGCGGGATATGGAGCTCATGGGACTTACGGGTCTGGTGCCTTTCAACCACCATTGCCTGTGTGTGTGTCGATGCCTTATGTTCCAGTTGAGCACCTCCGTCTTGGATATGGACAAAACCGGTCGGTCAACAGGTACTTGGAGATAAATGGGAATACGGACCTTCGACGGGCAATATTCAATGTTTCTCTTGTTTCGCACTACCTGTTACTTTGCAACCGAAAACCAAACATAACGCATATTTGTATGTCGTTTTGTCACTTTTCTCCGTTCTCCTCACCAGTATGTATGTACTTTCGGATGCATCCCTGCTATGCTGCCGCTGGCGGATCCGTGCAGCCGCGCATGGCGACCCACTGTATCCGGTCCATGTATGCCCGGTCCGGCGCTACGTGAGACCCATATCCTCCGACTGGCGGTCCGACTCGTTGGCCGGTCACGTAGCACACAATAACTTAGGTAGGTAGTGTGGAGCACGCCAAAACATTGTGAGCGCACTCGGACCTTTCAATGAGAACTCCCACACTTCCTCGTATGTGGTCGTGGTGATCGATGTGTTGGTATCGATGTGTTGGTATCGTCATCTGTATTCGCTACGACACTAGTTGCTACGAAGTTCGAGGTTCTAGCCAGCCGCAATCAGACTGTTGAGCTTGGAATCTCGGAATATCTGTGGAGTACGAAATAATATCTGTTCACGGCTGTCGGTTCTCTCGTTTAATGAACCCCCATTGGGTCGTCTGGGACCCGTGGGTGTAATCAATTTCGAGTTACCACTACGCTCGACTCTTGCAATGGCTATGTTTAGATAGTTATAAGTGTACCTTGACGAAGTACTTAATAGATGTTCGGTGATTTCTCACAGCTGAGCTGATCCATTCGGACGCGCTCGTTCTCTCCACGTTTAGAGATTTGCAGACGCCGCAGTATCGTCACCATAACCAAGCAAACGAATGTCCTTGGCTCTCCAACCCAGGCACGAGCAGTCACAAAAATTCAGGCTTCTTTCGAGTACGATTATTTCCAGCGCATATACTGCTGCTTTCAGGAAATCATTATCGAGATCGATCACATTTGGTACGACGCATTAGTAGTACGCGCAGGCAAATGCGACTTGGACCAGAGATTGATCTCTCCGCGGCTGTGGCATAGCGTGAATATTTCACCGACAAAAGTAGATACGGATAAACGACTAAGTTCAACTCTGGTACTCTTTCTTCCATAATCTTTAGAATGAGGCCCTACATAGGCTAACAAGGTGCTGCTCGGCTAGGTGCGCTGGTTCTACACTGGTGTCGCTAGGGCGGGATTGCCCTTGTCCCTTGACGCCTCTGATAGCCATGGCATACCCAAACCTTCCTTCCATAATTGCAATGCCTCCGAATCCGACCAAACTTTCTGGGCGACAATTCGAACGGTGACGGAATGCGTGAGGTATAAGAACCTCTTCTCCCCCGCTGTAGACCATATCTGCTGTACCAGCAGCAGCTCACAGACGTCAGTTGAGCTCTCATTCAAACTAATCATATTTTACCCACTCGGTCATCCATCTCCGCCCAAATGAAGCTTACCACTGTCGCCACTGGTATGTTAGTCATGGCAAGCACTGCTTCCGCTGCCTCTTGTGTTGAGTTTCCCACACTGTTATCTAGTCTGTAAGTGACGAAGACGTTTAGAAACGTCCATCATTCCAGCAAATGGCAAAATATCCTTCGCTTACCGCCAACCGACACGATGGAGGACATAATGCTCCCGGCCCCCCTCCCCCCCTCTCTTTTTCCTCAAAATACTCAAACCCGGGCAAATATTGGGCCTGCTAACTCTTGAATGATACTTAGCTTCGAAGTTACTGCCGAGGGAGTTAGCGACAGCCCTGAAATCTGCGGTCGTCTTTGGCTCTACTTGAGAAGATTCCCATGTATGCCCACTCAGCCATAGTAAGAAACAAGTCCATATCCGTCCTCTGATATTCTTTGACTGACTCAGGTGACTTCACAAAGCTGCGAGGTAAAGAACGGCAACCTTTTGTGGCAATTCGAGGCGGCCATGTTCTGCACTCAGGGAATGGTCACTTCGTCTTGGTGGGAGGCCACCCGCAACAAGTTCGGTGCCCTTGAGACATGTGAGGCCTTGACAAGAGCATCGTGACTGTCGGAAGCGATTCCACCATGAAATGAAAGATCCCAACGAACAACTGTGGACAAGCCTCGTTCGAGATTTCCGGTGTCGGTTGGACACTGTCTAGCAATTCTGGTATGATGGAGTCACCTGGCTGCTCACGGGAAGCTACGCAGTTGTCAACCCACTCCATTTTCATAGTCATAAGCGTCAGAAGCCATATACCAATATGGAAGTGAAGGACGGGTGACCAATGCATATTCGAGAGCAGTCTTTGCAGAACAGCCAAATACTGAGTTGCGAGCCGTTCTACCAAGTGCCAGTGTACATATCTCCGTGACGAAAGTCGAATGTGTTGTCTGGAAGAAGAAAAGAGGTACCAAAACTTTGAGAAAAGGCAGAAATTGAACTTTACGGATCGCTGTAGCAATATGAGCCCAATGAACCCCGCCTGGACATACTTTTGGCGGTGTCTCACGGTGATACGTGATCGATCCTGTTGACCACAGTAACATAATCAACCTATTCTACGGAAGTCTTCACAGCTATAGCAATAAGTTCTTGCCATATTCTTTTTACTTCATGACGTTTTCACGGCGCGTCCGCCGGGGCCAGGGGTGGCTCAGAAACTTGGCGGAAAGTGTTGGTGTGCCAGACCAAACCGGTCCGGCCGCGTTAGGACTCAAGTCTGATAAAGCAAGAATGTATTTAAACCCCATTTCACAACACTCAACACTCGTCAAGTCTCCCTTATCAATCGTTAGCCTCATATCAATGCCTGACCTTAGCTTCTTGAACCTGAGGTACGTCACCAGTATGCTGTGCGACTTGCCGGCCAGATGTCCTCCCGACCAACCGATTGCTTTCAAGAGCCTGCGGGAATCGGTGGATTTAAGATCTTCAAAGTAACGAGCTGATATTAGCGACCGATCGAAAGCGACAACCCCACCGGCCTAGTCGGTCCCATGTCACCGCCCGGCGGACCAACAAGACTTCGGTACCGAGTCGGTGATGCTCGGTGATCTGTGAGGCAAGGAAGGGAGCTCCATGAGCGCGGGCCTACCGCTCAGATGTTGGGCCAAAGGTCCACGATGACTGAGAATCTCAGCGGGCTCAAGAGCCATGACGAAACCAATGTCGCAGAGATGCTTAGACCACCCCGAAGCCGCTCCTTGGGGCTGCTTAAGAAGAAGAAGAAGAAGAAGAAGAAGAAGACAAACGATAAACAGAGCAATGGCGCGTTGTTGAGAGGCTTTGTAAGTACCCCATACGGCTCTAATGCTCAACGGATCGAGAGCCGTCAACCCACGTCTGATGGAGTAGGGTTTGCAAGCTCCAATTTCTCCTTCGAATACCGCACCAGAACTTACATGCATCCTTGGGGCAGAGTTTCCTCTCGCTCCGTCACGACACGGAAGTGCCGGACGCTAAAACGTATCCGTAGGGGGAGGATGCCATCAGCCCAGATGTAACCCAGATCAGCCACGATTGATTGGGTTGACAAAAGCTCATACGATTTCAACAAAATAAGCAAAATGAAATGCTCAGCTCTCCAAAGTGAAAAAGCCCAAACCAAGCCCAAACTCCCTGCTTTGTCCTGATGCAGTTCCTGTTGGGCCATGCTTTTCACACTTGCTGTAGCACGGTGATTGCGCTGTACATCATGTATCACGCCTCGCTTTTCCTAACATCAGCTCTATCCTCGCCTCCTCATAAAATAAACAAGTCTCCCATTTGGAAAGCTGCTTAATGAGTGCTGTTGGCGGCGGAAGAGGATGAGGAGCTGCTCTGCGAGTCGGACGAAATTGTTCTGGCGGCCTTGATGCGTTCGCTGCGAGAAGATGTTAGGGAGGGGGCCATGGTGTGTTGGAGAATGGCTAGACGTACTAGGAAGAACGGTCCTGGAGATGGCACTCGTACTTAGCGCCGCCGGTCTTGACGTAGAAACGGATTCCCTTGCTCTCGAGGATGGCCTGGAGCTGGCCTTGCTCAAAGTTGGAGGAAGGCATTGGGGCTATGGGAGTTCGTTGGCTGAGTGCGAATTGAAGGTGTGAAAGACGGTGGTTGTTTCCAGGGAGTGATAGACGATTATGGTATTGAGAGTGAAGAAGACGTAACAGGAGAATTGGGTTAAGGAAACAAAGGAGACCTAGAAAGCGGAAGGAAAAGGGAGAAGGGCTTTAATATGTAGCAGAGACCACGCAAAGGTACTCGGACGGCATGCCGACTTATCCAGTGTTGTGTTGGCCACATGGCACATCAACTCGCAACGGACGAGGACAGCGGGTGGGCCGCGGCATCGACGAAGCTTGTTGGGTTCGGGATGAGGCCGAGCTACGGCAGAAAAGGGTAGGGAAAGCCTCCCCTTAGAGAGGCCGAGTGACATGGGAAGCCGACATGAGCGATATTCAGACGATCCATGTGGTCCTTGTGGTGTCAAGTCAGAGTTGCCTGAGTACCTAGGGGATGGGGGGGTGAAAGTCACGACAATACATCAACGCAAGGCGGTACCTGGTGCTACCTACCTAGGAGGCTACCTATCCGTACTTTACCGAGTGTTGGGTAACGGACTATGTACCTAGAAACCGTTACTTTCCAGGCGAGTCGTGAGAGGATAAAATAGAGAGGAATCATTGCAACGGTTTTCTTAGCACTGGCGTTTCACACCCCCATCTGCCAACAAACAAGACATAGAGAGAGCCCTCTCCGTTAGTGGGTTCCGCACCTGCGGCAAGACATAATACGCTTGACCAGCCCCCAGCTAACGAACGGGCTGAGTCATCAGCGAAGCATTCACCTTTTTTTGCACACAACTTAACCAGCAGTTACCTTATGTAGCATGCTAACAAATGCCATGAATTCTAAAGTTCAAGTGAGCCATGATACACAAACCGAGAGGGAGCCAAGTTTTACAAAACAGAAGACAATTTCTTTGCAATTGACTTAGCCTGCTAGCTGGGGCCTATAACTAAGGTAGGCAGGTACACCAGGCCTCGGTGAAATGCCTGTAGATGGCGCCAAGTGGGCAAACATTGGTGTTACTAGCTGCTTGCCGCTATTGTACCTACTGAACATCGCTGATCCAAGCTCCTGACAGCTCCGGCTTTCAATCCCACACTCTGTCCTGAACCCTCATGCAGCCCCGGTACTGCAGGAGTCTTTGAGCCACATTGTAGCTTGCTCCCCCTTTCGCCCAAATAGGTCTTCGTGAACCATACTCGAAACGAAACGAATAGCTACCCGTACTGCTGCTGCTGCCGCTGGCAGTGACCTCCCTCACCACCCCCCAGCCGTGTCCCGGCAGGCTGGTACAACAATCGCTTTCCCAGACGAACACGAGACCGAGAAACCCCGAAATGGCTTCAGAATACGAGCGAACGATTCTGGATTTCTATCAGCTTCCCACGCCATACCCCAACGAGTGGCCCGCCGAGAAGAACCAGAGCGATGCATCCGATGACGAAGGGGACGTCAAAGATGAGAAGAAGGCGAAGTTGCAGCGCCGAAAGTCGCGATACCAGGCTCTAGAAAGAGCTGTCAGCGATCGACGGAGCACGATACCTGGGGCTCAGTCTGAGAAGGGAGGGGTCGGCAACATCGTCCAGCGGGACGAGCCTGATCCCTTGGGCACCACCGACAGCGTAGTCAGGACTCTCCATCAGCTGGGAGTGACGATTCAAGACGACCCGCGCCTGCGTACGTACCTTTCCAAGAGCGATGGCTAGGTCCGTTGAGACTGACTTGTGTGCAGGCAACCGATTCCTTCTATCCTCGACTACTTTCTCCCCCGCCCTGTTCCTGTCACAGATGCATGCCACTGCCGACACTCAAAGCTTGCTGGTTGGCCTGGACACACTGTCTCAGTCAATTGATCAAAAGTCTGCATCACTTAAGGTCCTGGTGGAAACCAACTTTGAGCGCTTCGTCAAGGCCAAGGCGACTATAGATAATGTCTACAAGGAGATGAAATACCGCGGCGCCGAGCCGCCCCCACCGCCCCCAACAGGTCGCGCCCGGGCTCACTCCCGCCACGCCAGCCGGAGCAGCTTCCGAGGCAGCAACAGCAACATGAATCTCGCTGCCTCCCTAGGGTCCCCAACGTCAGACGCGCGCAAGAAGAACGCGCTGGTTAAGGAAAGCGAATATGGCGTCGCGGGAATCAAAGCACCTCTGCTAGACGTTTCCGCCAAGGCAGAGGATGTGTGGGGTCCGGCACTGGGAGGCCGCGAAAAGGAGGAGAATCTCAAGATCGTGTCTGCAAACCTCGATCAGTTCAAGGATTATGTCGAACTGAGCTCGGCGATTGCCGACAGTATCAAGCGGAGGGACTACGAAAGTCTCGTAGAGGAGTACAACAAGGCACGCAAGTTCTCCGACAATGCGCGGGCTTTGGCGGCGAACATGCCGCCTGACGCTCCGTCGGACACAATTTACCAGATCGTTCTAGCGGCACGCATGTGGCACGACGTGGACGAGCAGATCCAGGCCTTCAAGCGCGACGTCTGGCGGAAGCTTGTTACGCTTCACGACGTGGCCAAAGCCGACAACGTGGGCCAACAAGATCAGCACATGGAGCTGATTAGCCTGCTTTTGGAGCTGGGCGTGGACGACAATCCGATTTGGGTCTGGCTGCTTAGTCGGTATGACTACCTCAAGGGAAAGATCCAATCGACGTCTGATCGTTCCAAAGTCGAAGTCGAGGTATTGCGACGACGCCTGGCCAATTCTGACAAGCCTGGCTCGCACACGGTTGCTTCCCATCTCCGTTCTTTAGGCCGCGCCGCGGTCGAGGACAAGATTGCATCGGCAGACTCTGCCGACGTCATCGAATTGTGGGAGAAGATGCTGGCGTTCCTGTCGAGCATTCTTTCTTCGCAAGGTATCTTGGGGCAGGTGGTGGACTTTTGGCAGATCGTACAGGGTTTTCTTGACGGTAAAATCCAGCGCACGCTGCCGTTGGGTTATAACGGAGAGTCACAACACCACCACCAGCTCACGGAGCAAGGTGCGGGCGATCTACAAAAGGGCACGCTGGAGCTTGTCGACATGATTCGCGAGACAGTGTTTGCCTTCTTCGCAGGCCCACCTCCTGAGGATATCTCCTTGTTGTTCTCGCCTCTTCCAATGTCGCCAAAGAGCCCGTCGTCCGCCGGTGCTGGAAACCTTACGCCCACTGGGCTGAGAGATCCTCGGCTCAATCTTGACCCTAACAACATTCCGCCACCGTCCCCCAAGCGTGGCGAGACGTGGGAGAAGCTGGCTTTCTGGCCTCCATGGTCGAACTCGGTCAGCGGTGTCCATTATCTCTCCAAGATGCTCGCCTTGGTGGGCTCGGGTGCATCTGATCTAGCGAGTATTGGCCCGGTTGTCAACGGACCGGATGCCAGCATCCTAGAACGACTCAAGTCTCTCGTCAACGTTGCCAGGGAGCGATGCGTCACTGCTCTCTGCGCTGCATGGAACAAGGACGCTGAGAACATCAAGTTCGTCGAGGATTGGCATCGGTCACCAGAACTCGGCGACCTCACCCGCATGCCCTCTAGTTTTTCCGCTTTTGAGAGCGCATTGCTCGGTGGCATGCAGAAGATTCTTTACATATCCGAAGCCATGTCCAAGCCTGGTGCGGGGGATATTGTCCTCCCACCGCCTAGTAAACTCCTGCAGATGGTCAGAAGCCAGTACGTCACGACGCTCTATAAGGCGTTGAGCGGCATGGTGGAGAATGCAGAGCGATCTGTCAAGAAGGTTGACGACGACTGGACAACCGATATGGACGGTACAATTGTTGCCACCGCCCCGCCGGCTCCCAGCGGCGGAATAGCGACACTCGACGCTGGAGACAGAGTAAGTAAGCCTTCAAGATGGTTTGGAAAGTGGCAGCTAACCAAAAGGCAGAACGTCCGTATGCTCCTCACTCTGAGCAACCTGCAGGCCCTCCGAGCCAAAGTAGTCCCAAGCCTCAACTCGCAGTTCGAGAATGCCTTTTCGGTGAAGCTCAGTGACGAGTCCAAGACGATCAAGGATGTCCTGGGTCAGATTGACGCCAGGCTCTTCCAGTCTTATACCCGGCCATCCATAGAACAGCTGCGGAACATTGTCCGAGCCGGGGTTGCCTCGACAAACTGGGTTCCCGAACCGGGCCAGAAACCGTGTGAAGCGAAGGCATATGTATACGAGGCTCTTCTGAGCCTTGTTCTAGTCCACACTCAAGTGTCGACCACCGCGCCTACTCTGACTTCGCAAGTGCTGTCCTACCTTCTCGAGCAAACAAGTCGTGAGCTGCTTGAGGCATTCCGTACGCGACAGAGATACACCCTTGAGGCTCTCATGCAAGCCACCCTAGACGTCGAGTTTGTTGCGCAGACACTCAGCCAATACACCACTGACCGCGCATCGCAACTTCAGAGCGAGATTTACCAGGAATTGGACGGGCGCACCGATAACGACGCCCGCGCTCGGCTGCAGAGCGAGCTCCCAGAGATGCGGAACATGTTGAAGCGGCTGCGCGAGGCGAGCAAGAACGAGTTTGCCTGCTTCAGGAAGATAAAGCGTCCCGGCATGGGACCTACAAGGACTGGCACGGGGGATTCTGTCTCCAGCATTGGGAAGGGCTAGTGGCCTCCCCCTCAGTGCCGAATGAGATAATCAGCCGCACAGCAGTGAGTGGATGGCAAGAACGCGCGAAAAGTGGTTGTTTGGGTATGGCAGTGAAGATTTCAATGGTTTGTGGAACCACATGCAAACGCGCTCGTTGGAGACACGGGGGTGGGGGGGGGGGGGGNGTGATGGATGTTCAATGTCAGATAGCCCGTGTTTTGAAATACGAGCCGAAGTGTAGAACCTTGACGAGCCGCTCAACTTAGTGGTGACTATATTGCGATGAGTAGGCACTTCATTGGACCAGATGTTTTCCCTGCGACGAGACACTTGAGATTAGCACTCGGGATTTTGAGACCATGGCTCTCAGTACACCTCAGGTCAATCACAGTCATCCGAGTATTGGACCGGATTCCACAGACCATTGATGCAGGCATTGCATTTCTGAACTGTCTTGTTACTCTTGTTGGGTATCTAGAAGCAAAATCTATGGCCAATGAATGCTGTCTTGAAGCCGAAGACCACAGAGCATTGCCATTTAGGTACGTGCAGGAACCCATTCCATCAGAAGACTGCCTTTGTTTCGTTTCCAGTGCCTTACTCCAAAGTTCTGTGGTCCTTGGTGTCTATCCTTATGTAGCTTTTTGTTTAACAGTGGTAGTTGTACATCATTATCCTTTGTTGGTATTTCTTTCGTCCAATCGTTCATCATCGTGAAAGTGAAAGTGAAGGTGGAAGTGTGCGCCTTCACAGGCTGCTTGCCAGTCGCTCCTGTTGCTGTCCAACCCTAGTAGTAGTTCAAAACGGTGTCAACAAAGGTGTACTCGCCATTCTATGGCAGAGATGGAGGCAGCAGCGGCTGGGAGGAAGTGGGAGGGGAGGCCAGGGAGGTAGGACAGGCGTCAGGATCGGGGCCGGGGCCTGGAGGAGGGGGTGGCGGCGGCGGTGTGCTATGGCCAGAACTTGACGCAGCAGCGACGTGGTGACTGTGGTCGCCCTCTTTTGGCGGGAGCAATACTTGACTGCAGAAATGAAGCTCCAGGGACCGGGACGTCTCAGGACTAAAGGCACATGTCTCCAACTTCTGGACAACATCGTCATCTGAGGGAGTTCGAAAGTCAGCAAGGAACCAATGATGACAATTGGGGGCAAAACTTACAGTCCAGGTTCAAGGCTTCGAAGAACTCGGCCATCATGACAAAGTCGGAGTCGCCAACATCAACAACACCGAGACGGCCGTCAAGGGTTCGGAACGTCTTTGGGTGAGCCTTTCTGAGAGTCAGGAGCATCTTGAGTAAGTCGGCAATTTCCCGACCCTGGTTGACGTACATGGCGGGAGGGCGGTCGAGGGGCCAACGCTGACGGAAATCGTCCATCTCCCACACCTTGAAGGTCCAGGTCGTCTTCTCGAGACAGTGGAGGAGAACCAAGATCGAGAGGTAGACGTCAAAGTTGATGCGGGCCTTGCCATTCTCCAGGCAGCGCTGAAGCTCGCTGATGAGCTTGCTAGACACGTTGTTTGCCTTGCGCTCCGTCGCCGCGGACAGCTGGAAAGTGATCAAGTTGTAGATGTCCTGGTCGTCGCTTCCAGCAAACTCCTCAGGGCCTCGAGGCGACACGACGCCATCACGCTCTTCGGCAATGTACCAACCGCGTTCCCGGTCGAGGATCTCAATAAGACCCCAGAGCTCTATGGCCAGCTTCAGGTTCTTGCTGGTCATCTTTTCCTGGGGGAACTTCTGAGCAGCCTCCAAGACAACTTGCATAAAGTGTGATGGCTCGCGCTGGATCAGGGTCGGCAAAATGGACTTCAGAAAATCCTCCATGCGGGCGGGAAGGTCCTCCTTGTCCTGGTCGATCATGACGACCTGAAAGACTGGTTTCATGTCTGCATTGGCCTGTTCCGACTCTTCGGCGACAGGTTGCTGAGGTCGGGGAGTGACGAGTGCGGCAAGTGTCAGGCTCGGACTGTCCTCCCACAGGGAAACGACAAGAGAGGTGCCGTTTGAAAGCAACTGGTAGTTTTGTCGAGCGTGCTTCACTCTTGTCTGCGCCAAGACCACTATCAAGGCGGCCGAGTAGAGAGTCAGCTCTTGGTTAAGACGGGTGCGAACGCAAGGGTAGGTCCAGTGACGAGGTCCCTGAATTTTTCGGCACTGGTCACAGGGGTCATTGGTGCCACACGTCTTGCGGAGGATGCGACATCTGATGCAGGCGCCCTTCTTGCGGGCAGCCTGGACTTCCTTGCGCCGAGCCGGATTGTAAGCCTTGCGCTTGTGCTCGCTCTGGGTCCCGTTTCCAATCGGCATCCTCGTGCCGCCTCTATTGGGTGGTGCAATAGGGGCCGCATGAGTCGCAACAGTGGGGTTGTGGTTGGTAGTCATGTAAGTCATCTCACCCCAGGGCTGCTGAGGCGGCTGAGGTTGCTGCTGCTGCTGCTGCTGCTGCTGTTGAAGTTGCTGCGGTAGAGAAGGGCTAGAGTTATTGTCGACAGGAGGCTCTGGTTTGCAAGATTCGCTTGGCGACAAGACGGGACTCAAGACCTGAGGTTCGGTAGGCTCGGTAGTCAACTGGGGGTCCATGAGGGAGTTGGTGAGACGCGCAGTCGCAGCGACAGCAACCGATAGATCTGAGGAATCCAGGGGAGGTTGGTTTTGTTGCTGAGTTGCAGCTTGAAGGTGTTCCATCTTCTCCTCAGTGGTGAGATAACTCAGAGGATTGGTGCTGTCATTGGACGTAGACTCTGTGTAGAAGTCAGCGTGGCACTCATCATGTCCGTCCACCCATTGGTATTCAAACCCTCTCCCCGAATCAGTGGGAAAAAGGAACTCGTCATTTATCACCGAGGGAGACGATGTGATCCAGGTGGGAGTCCAAAAAGGAGGGAGTCAAAAATAAGAAGGGGGGAGACTAACCCTTAAGCTCACGACCAGGTCGGTTATCATAGCTCACAGGTGGGTTTTCTAAGGTGAATTGCTCTTGAACCTCAAAGCCGATTCCAAGCTGGCGAACAACCGACTCGGACGCATCGCGACCGGAAACCGAGGGAGCGCCCATCTCATTCTCTCCGACCTGACGAGAGGCTTCGGCGAGGGTTCGGAGGGCTGACCAATTTTCCGGTGCCTCAGGTGTGGCTTCCGCCGCAGCGGCGTCGAGTTGGTTGACGGTGAGATTCATTGACCGGGGTGCTGAAGAACCAGAATGAAGTCCTGCGAACCCGAGGGCGGCGTTGATGCGCTCCTCCGGGGTGATGGCAGGGCACTTTTCGGTGATGTGTTTATGCAATACTTCACCACGGCCTTTGGGGAAGTTTTCGCCGCACAGCTTGCATGTGTGCGGGTAACGGTTGCTGGAGTCTGCAAGTTTAGGGCCCCGAGTAAAATACTCCCCAATCACAGGGTTCGGTTTCCGTCCCATGGCGAGTCTGATGCTGTATCTTCCGCCGAGTATTCGAATGGAGACTCAAGGGCGCTTTCTCTTCAAAGCCGTGTTTCTTATGCCGTCGAGATCCAAAGGCTCAACAGTCGATGTACCCGTTGCAGAGTCGCGATGACCGCCTAATGAATTCTGCCCTCGGGGTTGGTTTTGGTGGAATTGACGACGGACCAGCGCTCTGGGAGGGGTTCAAGGTGAACCGTTGATTCCGTAGCAGTTAGAAGGCACCACAGGCCAAAGATTGCCTCGCCAGGCTTATACCAGCAGGCGACAAGAACGATTTACCTTGGCTGGACCTGGGCGATGCGATGCGATTCACAAATTCTGCCACGGCTCACCGACGTTGAGACTGACAAAATTCTCACACCGCTTCCCATGTCGGATAAATTTCTTGGTGGGGCTGAGCAGATCCTCTCTGTCACGTGAAGACACCCCACGTCCACAAGCACCCTGGGTCTATTCAGTTGCTCAGATACCAGCTGGCCACACATGGTGCCGGATAGTTGAAATCTCCGTTGTCAACATGAGTCTAAGAGGAGTACTCATAGAAACCTTACTTTGTCTGTCTCTTTCTCTTTATCTCGTTTATATACTTGGCGCATACATATCTGTTCGCACGAATAGCATACATATGTTAGTTTTTGCACGTTTGCTCTCCTGATAGGGTGACCCCCTCAAAGATGGTGCTCTTATGGCATCTGGTGAGTTATTCTGTGGAGAAGAAGATAATAAATGTCTGGGATCAAGAGTAGACAAACCTTTTGATCTTATTCCAGGATTGATTGCTTTACTGCCCTCTTCCACTCCTAAGCATCAGTGCTGCTAAGTAGTAACCCTTAGCAATCATTGGCTACCTAGAATGTAACAATGATTGCACAAGTGAGACAGCACAAGCCTAAAGAAGTAGCGCAAACAAGGCACAAACGCAAAGTGTTAAGCAAGATGGATAACAATGACAATGCAGCATTCATGAGTGCTTAAGTGAGGTCAATCAAGGCGTAGGTTTTACCAATGGATTAAGTAGGACCTGGCCTCTCAGTGCTACTGTATGCCCTCTTGATGATTTCCACACGTGCATTGAATTGTCTGTCTAATAGGGTCAAAATTGCCTTTGTTGACGGTTGTACCTTCTCTTGCATCCTGCAGTTGCTCCTTGCAAGTAGATGTACAAGAGAGAAATATGTGAGCACATGATACAGCTGCGCCTGTAGGTGTTTCTGGTCAGCCCCCCCTGGGCATTGCTTTGCCATCATCTGGGCATCAGCTGGAGTCAAGTGGCAATGGTTTTTTGTATTCGACTGTTCCTGAAAAGGGAGGCTCGGCAGAGGAGCATAAGCGTGTCTCGGCGGTGGTGTGGAGGTCCAGGCAGAGGGCCGAACCAAATGATTGCAAGTACCAAGGCACCTACACTGGCAGACTCGTACCTATCCGTACAGTGTACCTACCTACCCCTCTGTACAAATGATCAGCAAGATATTACAGCAGGGCCCATAAAGGTTAAGCGTACGAATGATTAGCCTGTCTAATGATACCTTCCTAGGTGCTCTGTAGATAGGAATTTGTCTCGGCATCCCGCCCCCGGTCCCTCCCCCGTATTACTCGGAAATCAGTCACGAACATGCATGACCCAATAACGCTTCTTGAATGGCGTTTGGGCAGCCGTGGCTTTCCAACGTCCAAGCACCTTTACCAACACGCGTCTTGACAGCTCTTAGCTAGTCATTAACGGCCCCCAAGTACGATACTTGAGCTTCTCCTGTCGCAACCTTCCGCTAATCGGGCGAAGCCGAACCGTATCACCAGACCGTTATAGGCTGCATTTCACTTTTCCGCCTCATGATGGGGGCGCTTGCTTGTTGGCGTCGCCCAACATCTCCCGGGCTGTGTAGGAGGCCACATGAACGGGCCGCCGAGCCCATGGATTTTGCCGCATTACATACGAATCCAACGCCCCCCCCAAGAAAACGACGAAACGAGGAAACACCAAGACGCTTGGGTCCATCACGGCATTTCTCTTCCGGCTCAAGTCGCTCGTCATCTGCAGAGGTCTAAATTACAGCGCGCTTGTCTTCTCGAAATCCCGCTTCCGCTTCCCGCGCTCTGTCGCTCTCTCTATCTTCCAAGACATCCTTTTCTTATCTAGGCACTACTACAAACAAACAACCATTCGGGCGCTTCGTGCCAGTTTTGTTGCATACCGTCCAGTCACAATCGCTCGTTCCGTCACGTTGCCAGTCACTTGTCTAACTAACCTACACCCCTCGCAGTGACCGAATGCTACCCCGTGGGGGCTCCTGCAACGGCGTTTCCCGTCTGGTCTCGAGAGCCTTGTCATTTTCTTTTCACGACATCTCTTGACGTGGCTTCCTCGCTTTTCTACTTAGGACCATCAGTCGATCATCATCTGACATCCTGATCCGGGCGCAACCTCAGACTTCAGGAAAGTGCACGTGGGGATCTTATCGCCTTGGCCTCAAAAGGGCAAAAGTTTCGCGGCCAGTCTGGCTTGGGTTGCGGTTGTTTGGGTCATCACACTCATCGTCAAGATGCGCCGACTTACTGTTTTGCACATGGCTTCGGCCGTGGCAGCGCAGTCTGCCGACCTCTCTGGCTATGTTTTGACAGACGTGAGCCGTTCGCAGACTCTACCTTTCAGCGTCCTGACTGACATCTCTCAGACTGGCACCGTGGCTGGTGGAAACGCATTTCCGGGCGTATCTCGACCATTGGGCATGGTCAAGATCGGACCCGATCTGGAGAATGGAGTTGACGCTTACTCAGGCTACCTGCCTGATGGCCACTTCATCGGCTTTTCTATGCTTCACGAACATGGCACTGGCGGCGCCCCCAAATACGGCGTAGTTAGCCAGATGCCTGTCGTTGGTGCCGTCGACAACCCTCTGACTCGAAGCACCGACACCAGGGTGCAGCCAGATGAGACTGAAGTCGGCCACTACAAGTCTTTCCTCAGCTCTGGAATTGTAGTCGAGCTGGGAGCCACGGAGAGGGCGGGATTGTACCAGTACAGTTTCCCTGGGAACGGCAGCACCCAGGGGAACGTCATTGTGGACGTCTCGCATGTTCTGCCATCGTACAGAGGGCAAGGTCTAGGCCAAAACTATCTGGGAGGTAAGATTGAAGTGGTGGAGGCCGACGATGGTCTTCACTACGAGGGCCATGGCTACTATGATAATGTGAGCGGAGCTATTACCGTTGTCGTTGAACTCTCATTTTAACATGGCACAGGGTTGGAACCGTGCTGAGGAATGGAAGGTATTCTTCTGTGGATACTTTGACAGTCCGGCAGCGTACAAAACATTTCTCGGCGTCGACCGCACATCAACGAGCCTCGCTGAATACGGCAACGAGACGAGCCACGAGTCTAGAACGCAGCGCTTGGGTGCCATCTTCACTTTTGAAGATGCCACCGTAAAATCAAGAGTCGGAGTCTCGTTCATCTCGACCACTCAAGCATGCAGAAATGTCAACTCGGAGATCCCCGCAGGCAGGAGCTTCTCCTCCGTGAGGCAAGCCACGCGTGAGGCATGGAACTTTGAGGTTCTCTCCAAGGTCAAGACGACGGAGACGGAAACGCGGAAATTGAACCAGCTGTACTCGGCCCTGTACTTCATGAACTTGCTGCCCACTAACAAGACGGGCGAGAATCCGCTCTGGAAGTCATCGGAGCCTTACTACGATGACGTCTTCACGTTTTGGGATACAGTAAGCCCGACTTCGTAGCCATGGCTGTCAACAATCTAATAAAGCACAGTTCCGCTGCACCACATCCCTCCTCCACATTCTTCAGCCCGAGGCCTACGAGGAGTTTATCCGCTCCATGATCGATATCTGGCGACACGAGGGTTACGTCTCGGATGCCCGATCATCCTTTTACAACGGCGCCGTCCAGGCCGGGTCCAACAGCGACAACGTCCTCGCCGACGCCTACATCAAGGGCGTCCGCGGCGCCGTTAACTGGGACGACGGCCTCTTGGCCATGCTCAAAAACGGCGAGGTGACACCCCCGCCCAACAATGACCCGCGCGACCGCTCCGGCTCCACCAAGGAGGGCCGCGGCGCCCTCCCGGACTGGCTCGATCTCGGCTGGATCTCGCCCCGCTTCGCCCGCGCCGTCACCCGAGCCGTCGAGTATTCGGTCAACGACTTCAACATCTACCAGGTCGCCAAAGGACTGGGCGTTTCCGACGTCGCCAAAAGGTACCTGAAGCGGTCCAGGAACTGGCGCAACCACTGGAATGAGAACATGACAGCCCATGGCTTCAGCGGCTTCATAGGTCCGCGCAACGCCGACGGCAGCTTCCCGCCTCAAGACCCCCTCAACTGCGGCGGCTGCTACTGGGCCGAGGCGTACTACCAGGCCACACCGTGGGAATACTCGTTCAATGCGCATCACGACGTCGCGCACCTCGTCAACCTGACGGGTGGGGCACAGCGCTTCTCCGACAGGCTGGAGAAGACATTCGAGCCGGGCCAGTACGCGGGCAACAGTGCCTTTGGCAACACCATCTTCAACCCAGGCAACGAGCCCTCCTTCGGGACGCCATACCTGTTCAACTTCGTCAACAAACAGCACCTCTCGGTGGAGCGCTCCCGCTTCGTCGCAAAAAATTATTACAAGCCTGCGCCCAACGGCCTGCCAGGCAACTCTGACGCTGGCGCCATGGAGTCTTGGCTATTGTGGAACATGATTGGGTTGTACCCTCTGACGGGTCAGACGACCTTTCTCATCGGCTCACCGTGGTTCTCGGACCTGACCATCTCGCTCGGCGACGGGCGCGAGCTCAAGGTGTCGTCCACGGGGGGCTCTGAAGACAGGTATTACGTGCAGAGCCTGCGCGTCAATGGCAAGCAGTGGGACAAGGCGTGGGTCACTTGGGGGGACATCTTCGCCAACGGCGGGACTCTGGACTTTGAGCTGGGCTCTGCGCCAAAGGAATGGGCGACCGGGGATCTGCCGCCTAGCCCTGCCAGCGCAGAGCACGAAGAAGAAGCGGAGGTTGCGACGCTGAGGCAGCAGCCTCGACGAAGAATGCTTCAGGATGAACAGAAGACTATCGGATAGATTGCTACCGGCGGCTGACGACAAGAGAACCAGACTCTCGGATTACTGTTTTCATTATAGCCTTGGGTTAGGCATGTGATCGGATCCACAGAACGACCAGGAAGCCATGACGGCAGAAAGCACGAAGAACATCAAGCATACGACACGTAGTGTATTCAAGCCATTTCTTTCGCTTCTATTGATTCGCCTGCTACACAACGAAACCCCCGACAAGGCAGCTTTTTTGAACAAGACACGCACTCGTATTTCCCCACAAACTCCTCGCTATGCCAGTATTGCTTAAACATGGAACATGAGGGTAAGGGTATCAAACTCGAAATAAGCAAAGCAGCGCTCTGATTGTACACACTCCGTCAACGGGACTGAGACGGCTCGCTACCGCTCCACACGTTCTTGAACTCTTCGTCGTCTCCCACGCCAAAGTTCTTGTTGAAGTCGTCTTCTTGCTCGCTCTCAGCCCACGGGGATGTCATGGCTTCCTGCAGAAGAGGTGACTCTGAATGACTGTGTTGCCTCTGAGCGCTCGGCCGTGGCTCAGTGTATTCCTCGGTTTCGGCGGCGGGCTTTGCGGGCTGAGGGGCCGGACTATGCGGCTTCGACGAGGAACCAGACCCAGACCGATCTGGTGACGATGTTGCGCCCGGAGTCTCGGCTGCCAGTTGCTTCTGCTTCTTCTTCTTCTTTTTGCTGGCAACGACAGCCGGCTCGCTGTTTCGTGCCGATACCCGCAAACGTTCGACCGTCGATCGAGGGTCGGAATGGAAGCTCAGGCTTCCCTGAGAGGACATGTACCGCTTGCTCAACGGCTCATTCGCAGTAATGACGGGATACTGCAGCTTGTCAGCCAGGGGACGCGTCGAGACGTAGTTCCCACTCACGTTCCAGTCGCCGAACTCTAGCTCGCGTGCCTTGTCAAAGAGCCGTTCGTCGTCAGGATCTATCTGCGGGTCGTTGGCGAGATCTTCGTTAAAGGTGCCATTGGCGTAGTTGTACTCCTCGCTCGGCCCGCCCGCTGTTCCCTGAAGTAAAGGATCCCGCTCATTCAGGTCACGATTCGTCTGGCGGTCCACCTGGCCGGGTGTCGGAATCCAATACTTCGCTTTACCACCCCTGGTGTACCGCATGCCTTCGTCGAGCCTGCCCAGTCTAGCACGCGACTCCTCGTGTGCCATAATTTTGTCACCCGAGTCGAAAAAGCGGTACCCGTACTTGTCGCCGGTGAACGTCTCTTTTGAGTCTTCGATGAGATCCCTGATGCCAAATGCATCGCGCAGGGCGAATTTGACAGGCATTCTCGCGGACGAGATGCTATTGTCGGCAAAATCGTGCCACGAGAAGGCGTACCAGTGAGCGATGGCGAAAGCCGGCATCTCAATACAAATAAGCGCATCTTGAATAGCAGCAGCCAGGTTGTCCGGGGTGTATCCCTCGACGCTGTCTGGGATGGCACCCAGCCAGACAAGAATAGACAGAAAAAATCCTTGCCAGTAAGAGGCGAAGATGATGAGTTTGATGCATAGGAACTTGGGTACGGGGCGGAAGGGCAAAAGGTCGTTGTGCATACAGACCCAGAAAAGACCAAGGGAGTACAGGCTCACCGTCACACTGATGTTGTAGATAATACCGCTCCAGAGATAGCCCGATTCGACGCCAATGTAACCCTCCTGATAGGTTCCCGTGGCCTTCATGATGACTGCAGCTAGAGCCAGAATGGGCTTCAGCCATGCGTACTGAAGGATGCCACGCTTGATTGCCAGGAATGTGTGAGGGTCCGATATGTCTACGCGTGGCAGCACATGGTTGAGAGGCCACAGATGGGAAACTGGTTCGCGGCCATGGGTCATGATGATCAGGGCTCGTTCTCCGCTAAGATAGTTGATGAGGAGTTGGAAGAAGGTATATATGGTAAAGGCCTGTTTCGGTTAGACACTGCAGCTTTGTGACAGAACAGAAGGGCATACCTCATAGATATCTCGAATGGGGTCGAGGAAAGAGGCGGCTTTGATAGAGATCATGCTTGTCCACGACGCGATCGAGTAAATGGGGACCCTAGAACAGTCAGGCCCGTTACCATCACGTGTTCAAACCCCGGCAAGGGGAAACGTACATGAGTAGAATCCGGACAACGTATCGCTGGAGGAGTGGTTTTCGGTAGTTTTTCCTACCATATTGTTAATCATAGTCGGTCGCGGGGGGGAGTGGCAAGAGAATAGCGTACGCTTGGAGGAAAATGGACCTGCGAGTTGCTTGTTAGCCCAAGTTGCGCTTGCTGTTTGCTCTATAGCCATGGTAAGTACTTACGCAGCCGACAGAAACGTGGCTATCAGAGCGGCGACGCCAGCGACGATGATGGTCGCCGTAGTGAGCTTCTCGCCAGTGCCACCCGCCATCATGACTGCCTGCGGCCCGGTACGCGGCGTAGGATTTGGGATCTTGTTTGGGGAACGTCGTCTAGGACATGGTTATCAAGGTCGGAATCGGCTTTGAGGCAAGGAAGTCAAGCGCTCCAGAGGTAAGGCAAGCTTCAGTCAACGTTGTCGGTATCAAAGGGGAGAAAGGCAAGAGCATGCGTGGAAAAGTGAGGGAGGGATGACGATGGCCGTGCTGCAGGTTGTGATAAGTGTATTGCTCGCGACTGATGTGTGTGGTCACTGGTACGTATGCGCGATGCGGCGTAGGTACCTAGCTAGGCATTTTTAGGCAGAGCTCGTACTTAACGTTACCACACAGCTGCGCATCATATTCGCGGGCTGCGTTCCGTCCGATGAGTAGGTACCTAAAGTAGGTAAGGTGGTATGCATTAAATATTAGTGAGGTCACCGGGCACCTCCCCTGAAGCTCAGTTTCACAGAGTGCTTGGGCATGTGGGGTGGCTGGCACCAAGGTGACTTCCGCGGCCCCTAGGTAGATTGACGTGCTGGGGGGCTTGTGGAAGCTTCGACCAGCCCGCTGCGACTGGACGGGGCGCGGGTTGTCATTAGCACGAGACACCCGGCCCCGTCGTTACTCGTTAGATTGTACCTGATGGCTCGGCGCGACTTTGAATGCGACTGGTAAGGTGTATTTGCAATGCCTGCTGGCCTGTGATTCATCCTCAACTGCATCTGCATGTGCATCTGCGTCTGTGTCCAACTCAACTCAACAACACGCACCCTCGACCGAGCCTCGTCTCAGCAACAAACAACAACAGCAACAGTCATCCCTTTCCTTGACTCTACCGACATTGGTACCTCCAATGACACTCTCCGTGGATTGCTAGCATCCATCGCACGCGGCCCGGAAATTACCATCGACGAATCTTCCCCGGGACACCGAGACACCGAGCGACAACCGCGACTTCTCGAGACATGGAAGTGGGTGGACCGGCACAGCTCCGACGTTGATGTTAGCAGCTTCGGCCTGCTGTAGTAGAAGCATCGCGCGACAATCGCCACCGACACCATGCCGACAGACGGCGAACCGAATCCAACGCCGACGGGAACGCCGAATTTCAATGGGTAGTCTGCACCCTGAGGTTGGTGTATCTTTGCGCTTCCGCTGACCGCCTGCTTCATGTAGCACCTTCCTGGCATACCTGATCATCTGCGGTGCCCTGTGGGTAATGCCGATTTGAACTGACCGAATACTCGGCTTACCTTGTATAGTGCCGTCTTCTTCCTCCTTTACTTCAATCGAGCCTTCGGATCGCTGCTGTCGTGGGGCATACGAACGTACACTTGGCACCGCTATCGCGTTTACATCGACATACAGGCACTTCAGGTATCTCTCCTCGGGGGGCGCATATTCTTCACCGGCCTGCGGTACCACGGCAACAATGAAACATTTCTCATCCAGCATGGCTACGTTACCTGGCGATATTGGTTGCGACGGGTACGGGAGGTGGATATCAAAGCCTCGGCACAGCAGCAAGCCGAGCAAGCATCTTTAGCCACCAATGGGAGGCACTCGAACTTACCGTGTCGGGTGACCATGTCCCTGGTTGGCCTGGAGTGGTTCATCTACAACAGAAGTCCGGCCTACGACAGCGTCTTGGCTGGACTGAAGGAACCCACAGTAACTGCCGAGAACGTGACGACGGCTTTTGAGTCAAAAGATGAGAGTGCTTCTCTAAGAAACCGAGGACAAAGAACCTCTGAAAAATCAGATCCGTCTCACGACTCTGCATCACACGAAAAGGAGAGCTCCGGCGCTGCTCTGTTGTCAAGACTGGGAAACACTTTCGGCCATCGGGAAGCGTCGTCTAGCCAGCCGAGCACACCGTCCGACGAGCCAGCAGAGCGCGACAACGCTGTCCAGTCGGATTCCGATCTGCCGTTCCTTCTCCAGCTCTTCCCGATCTTTGTGACATGCCAAAAGGCGGCCGTGGTTATGGGAAATGACAACACCAAGGCCATCCTGATTGTCAAAGCTGATGGCCTTTCGGGAGAAATAGATGCTTCCAAGACATCCACCCCGGATCCGTACAAGCAGACCTTCAAGATCAAGTTCCAGCACCCCATTGTAGAAATGAGGGAGAATGACGATTTCAAGGAGGACCAAGCGTCGAGGGCAAGCCGCGAGAAAGTGGCTGCGCAGGAACCCAGCCCCACGTACAAGACCTCTTTTTTCCGGAGACAACGACGCCGCGCACTTGGAACATTGCGAAATCTCGTACCGTACTGGAGAAAATCCGTCGAATCCTTCTCGGTAGGCTCACGAAGCCCAATCACTACCGCCGTGTCACAAATCCCAGGCTCCAGTCACTGGCAAGGCCTAGCGCGCTATCTGGACGAGGATGAACAAGATTCGAGGCTACGATGGGCGGGTGTCGAATATGCTGCCGAGTCTACCGTGGTGGACAGTCCAGAGGCAACATTGACCATCTACTGGGATGTCGTGGGCAAAGTGACGTCTGAAGCCGCCAACAGACGCTCCAAGGAAAACGCGGTGACATACATCAACGGCGACGAAGCTCCCGCGTGGGGCATGATTCTCGCCATCAAGGGCGGAGTGGTAAACTACGGACCCTGGGCCGATCGTCAGAGAGCGGACCTCCAGCGTGTCTTCGTTCCCAGCTTGTCCAAGGACGCAGTTCCGGCAACCCCCCTGGCCGTGGGTGAATATCGAGTACCCACTCAATTCAAATTGTATGTCGAGTTGGATGACGAAGTGACCCTTCGGATACCCATCCGGGAAGACTCCAAGAACTGGAAATGGAAAGGCAAGGAGCCCCCTATGAAGGCTCCTCCGCCGCCGCAGAAGCGAAAGCAGAGGAACCGTGCAAAGAAGAACAGCAAGACTGACGCTGCGCCCATCCGTCCGGGGGGCTGGCTTGATTTCATCGTGCCCGGTAACGCCACAATATCCTTCACCATGGACATGCTTGCCAGCACAACGGGATACCAGATGAAGCTTGATGTCGACTTGCCTAGCACTGAGCTCGCGACCAGCGTCAACCACGAGCTCCTCTGGCGCTCAGGACCACAACGCATATCTTGTGATCTGTCGACTCCTCTCAAATGGAACTCTCTAAGATCATGGTACTTCAACATCGTCTCTGAAGACATGGAGCTCTTCATACTTAGGGACCACATCTTCCTCCTGATAGACTTGGTCGACGATTGGGCCTCGGGGCCTCCAGCCGAGTATCTGGTCTTCACACCTTTCAGATACTACCTCAACCTTGACCTACGCAACGTAACGTTGTACTTGAACGTCAACGATGGAAACATCATTAACAATCCGACCGACCTCGAAGACAACGCCTACATTGTAGCAAAAAGTCCGTCTCTTGTCGCAAAGGTCTGTGTTCCCATCGACAAGTATCGTCCTAGCTTGAATGCCGTCTCGTTTGCGCTTGGAGCTGAAGCATTCTCCTTGTGGCTTCACGTCCCGCCTTGGAATACCCAGGGCACTTTTATCGCCTCAAAGGAGATAGGTCACGGCGAGAATTTTGAGGCTGACGGAAAGTATCATTACAACGCCACAACGGCACCGTCCAACATTGACACCTTGGAACTAAATCTTAGCTTGCAGTCGCCCACGGCGACGCTGTACGGCTTCATTATCCGCTATGTTATGAAACTGAAGGACAACTACCTCGGTGACGATATCCACTTCAAAACACTCGAAGAGTATCAGGACCTTTTGCGACTGAAAGAACGCAACCCCGACGCGGAGCTGGCCAATCGTCCGCCCCCAAAGAAGACCAATGATTTGGACGTGATCCTGGGTATCAAGATTGATGACCTCCGCCTCCTACTGCCTTCGAATCTGTATTCCAGCCAGCGACATGTCCAAATCGAAACCGCCGGTCTCTCGCTCGACCTCCGATTCACCAACTACTACATGGACTTACAGGTTAACCTCAACCCCCTCAACCTCTCCCTAGGGACGACAGAATCGGGCATGGAAACACCCGTTAGTGCCGTGTCTAGCACGCAGTTGTTTATCGACGGCTTGACAATCTATGGTCACCGTCTCTTTGGCCTGCCCCCAGCCGAGCCAACCTACCTTTGCAACTGGGACATCTCCGTCGGCACTGTTTCGGGAGAATGCTCTACCGATTTCCTGGCCGCCCTAATGAGCGCAGGCAAAGCATTTGCGTTCGAATTTGACGATGACGAGAACGCGCTGATCCCGTTGTCGTCCATCATCGTGTACGACGTGACCTTTTTACGGGTAGCTGTTGAGGCTGTTCGAGTCTGGTGCCATGTGGATGAAGCAGCCTTTCTTTTCTCGACCGGTACTCTCGATGTCAAATTCAACGACTGGGCGCGCACGCACTACTCTAGACGAGCGGATATTTGGGCCCCTGATGTTCAGGTTTCGTGTGTCAATTCAGAATCGGCAATGAGGCACAAGTGGAAATCCCATCATGGTGTCGAGACCGATGCCTTCTTCCAAGCCTCTATCCGCGTGGCAATCATCGGAAGAAAGTTACATTTCTCCCAGGAGCGCAAGTTGCAGCAGGAGCTCATTCGTCGCGAGGATCAAAGGACTGGGCGCACCGAGTTTCTGCTTCTGCCTGGGCTTCTGGAGGAGACGCTCGCCGATCAGCTCGATCCGCCCGCCCAAGGCTTTCCACCGGTTCCCAATCCAACGGTTTTGGACGTTGCACGGGGCGACCAAAGATCCATTGACAGTCGGTCAACGTTCAGCGCCTCCCGGCGACTTCGTCACAAGAGTTCGTTCTTGTCCACATCCACCACTTCAAGCACCAGCAGTGTAGTGCGGCCACGAAGCTCTGCGAGATCACGGGCGAAGTCTAGGCAGTCGGACTTCCTGTATCCCGGCAGCCCGGAAGCTACAAACCGAGGATCGCAACACCAGCGAGATGTTTCTACATCGACCGGCCGCCACTCCGCGTTTTACAGTGCCATTGGCGACTTCCGAGATGCAAGTCACCACTCATCTGTGGCCTTTTCGAGTCAGTTCTACACCCCGCCGTTTCCTCTGGAGGGCATTCGGCCCAACACATCGGAAGTCGTCATGCAAAGCATCGAAGAGGATGACAATACGTCCGCCTTTGGCTTTCCCGAGTTCAACCTGGACGAAATTGATGCTGAATCTTTGCCCGAGGATCGTGCTCATAACAGCATCATTGTCGAGATACCAACGGGCGTCACTGCGTTCCTGAATCCCTCCGCAGTCAAGAACGTGTCATTGTTGCTTGCTGCTCTACAACCGAGTGAGCCGGACAATATTCTCGACAGCCTGCAAATATCCTCAATGACCGACATTTTCGACGTGCAGAAGAAGAAATTGATTCCAGGTGAAATCACAGACGTACTTCTCAGGGTTCCGAAAGCCAACATCAGGTTTTTGAATGCTTCCACCATTGACCGCCTCGACCCTGGCGGGGAGGAACAAGACCAGTATGATGTGACAGTGTTAAAGTTGTCGCTGTGTCTTCGATCCACGGATGTCTGGGAAAATCCAGCGGAGCCGGTGAAGAGCAACAAACGAACATCGGTTCAACTGAAGCTCGACTCTGCCGAGGTCTCTGCGTCGGAACGGCTTTTGGGTGCCGAAGAAAACCAGGCGGCCTTCATGGCCCAAATTAAGAGCGTGATGCTTTCGCTGGGCTCGAAGGAAGTCACATATATTGACGCAGACATTGGCAGCATCAAGAGTAGTACCGCATCGGAAAAGATTGAGTACCTTGCATCGCTCATCCACAGGACCGGGGTTGTTGCTTCAGAACTTGGGGAAGTGCTGGGACAGACAATATCCCGGCACGAGAATCGAGTCAGATATTTCGTCCACCGCCTCATGGCAGAGGGACATCCAGTCGGTGACCCTTCGTTCTTGACACGCCCGTCGGCAGTCTTGAGATCTGCCACTGAGCATCTGCGAACCTTTGACTCTTGGAAGATGACGGCAAGACTTCGCCACATATGGACACACATGCCGGCAAATTTCAAGGACGACCTGCAACTCGGTTGCCTTTCTGGATCGGTATCTCCGCCCTCCGATGCCCCGCAACGGGTCATCGAAGCTTTTCAACGATGGCGTAGCTGGGACTTATACGACGTGGCTGATTCCTCGCTGATCAAGAACGTCTTTGGGACAGCCAAGGCCGACGGCAAATATGAATCACCTGACCTCCCGATCTTGGCGGCGCTTCGGCTGAAGGACGTGCAGCTACTCCTGGACCCAGGCCCGAAGGAGAACAGGATCATATTTGCCGATTTGACGACACGACTGGAGAGGAAGACAGCGCCCCAGTCCAGTGCCACGGAGACGAGGCCAAAAAATACGACTGTCTTGAACATCTATTGCGGGGAGGCAGCTGTCATGCTCAACTGGGAACTGTGCGAGCTTGCAGAAGACGTTCTCCGCCTCTACAACAAATCCAACCTCGCAACGAAACATCGTTCGGATTCCAAGGAGGACGCGTCAGTAAACAAACCGAAGTCCCAAAATACCATACATGTTGTACTGGCGGTCGGACGAGGCTCGGTGGAGCTAGACACTGTCAACCTCAGCGCCACGTCACTGGGTCACAACATGAAGGCGTCTTGCTTGCTTGACGGCTATGAGAAAACTGGATCATCCATCAACTTCATCCTCAGCTGCGATGCCGTGACGTCGCGACTGCACCATCGATCCGAGCTGCTGGGTATGTTCCAGCTCAGAGACCCGAGCGTCGTTGTGTCTCATGAGCTTCTCGAGACAGAGACGACATCATGTCACACAATCAAATCAACGGCCAGCAGCCGCACCTTGACTCTAGCCGTCAAGAAGGATCCCCTGTATTTGGTCGAGGTTGCTGACTCTCTAGTCAAAGACGAGTTGACGCAAATCCACAAGCTCCAGAGGCAGCTACCGGAATCGCCAGCACCCCCGCGTAGAAACAGCGTCAAGATCGCCGAACGTCTCTCGTCGTTCCGAGTTAATCTCGCAATGTTTCTAGACGAGTACCGTATCAGCGTGCCGTTGCTGCAGTCTATGACTTACAATATCTCAGGCGTTGTGTCGCGAGCAGCGGTGGCCGCCAACTTTGGAAAGGAGCTCATTTTCGACTTTGATGTCAAGGAGAACTCCCACGAGATCCGGATGGATGTTAGAAACCAACCACGCAGCATATCGCTTCTTCGAATCCCGCCGACCAATGGTCGGATTGTTAGTCACATGGAGCCAGGGGAGCACTCGGTCTCGGTGTTCGGTTCGCTTGAGCTGATGCAGCTGGACGCCTCCGCGGTATACAGTCTGTTGACGGCTTTGAACCGACCACAGATATCAAGCGCCATCAGCGAGCTACAAGAAGGCACAAAGGTGATTCAGGGGCACATGAGTGACATTTTTGGCGGAACGGCCTCCCTCAAAGAAACACCGCCGCTAGAGCCGGCGTCGAATCTGGTCTATACCGTTCACCTCACTTTGGCCGGCATCGAGGTCTTTGGCAATACACCCCTCGTCTCAGAGAAGGATCCTACCGCGTGCCTGTCCTTCAAACTCGATAGAGTCCATCTGGAAGTTGCCAATCGGCGCGATGGTCAAGGTCCCATTCTGGCGCAGCCACAGTTGCATATCAACCTGCGCCAGATCCTGATTGATGTGCAGAAGGGCAGGGATGGCGCCATGAGATCGTGCGGCAGCCTTGCTCTGGGTGCTCTCATCTCGGCCAATACGCGTTACACGGAAGACGGCAGAGAAGAGAGGTCGTTCAATTTCAGGAGTGACGGACTGGAGATCAACCTATCGCCAGAGACCGTTTCGACCGTGGTTGCCGCCTTGGGATACATGGGCGACAAGATCAAAGACCTCGACACGTCACGCGAGCTCGAGTACCTGCGCAAGATCCGGCAAACAAGGCCGCGAATCGCCATCAACGATCAGGAAGAAGCGGAGGAGCCCGACATCATTGATTCCTTCTTGTCTTCCATCGTCTACCGCTTCGAGGTGCGCGACACGCAGATTGCCTGGCTCGTCGGCGATTCCTCGGACGATTTGCTTCCATTGGCGGGCAGCAAAGAAGATCTCATCCTGTCGGTGCAGCTCGTCAGTTTCGGAACGCGCCAGACCAAGTCAGCCAGGCTCACAATTGAGAACTTCCAGCTTCAGATGGTCCCGCCGGGCCAGGACAAAAGCCTCAGGTCTCTTCATTCGGCGTTACTCCCCGAAGTCATCTTCAACATTGCCTATGTGTCCAATCCGCACACCCGCAGTCTTGCGTTCCAAGCGGTTGGCAAATCCCTGGATCTTCGCTTGACATCGGGCTTCATCATCCCCGCCGCGATCCTCAAAGACTCCATTAGTCTCTCGATACAGAACGTGCAGAGAGCCTCCCAGAACTGGAGCACGGGGATTGCGCCGGCCAAGGTCGAAAAGGTGGACAAAATCGAAGAGCCGACTCCGCCACAACGAAGCATACTTGGTGCGAAGCGTCTGGAGTCTCTGTTGGTCGACGCAGACTTCTCAGGTGCCGTTGTGTATGTTTCGGGCAAAAAACAGCCAACAGATGGACTGCGCGGAAACCCTAGAACCGGTCGACCGTCTCTGGCAGGCAAGTACGGCCAGTTTAGCACGGATGACACCGGCAGCAGCACTGTTCTCCGATCCCCAGGGCTGGCCTGGAAACTTGAGTACCGAGACAACGGGCACGAGGACCCTTCACTGTACGGCGAGATCAAGATTGATGCCTCGAGCAACGTCCTGTACCCCTCCGTTGTGCCACTCATCATGGACATGACGACCAGCGTCAAGGAAGTAGTAGGCAAGGATAAAGATACGCCGGCTGCCGCGCAGATGCCTGTCGCCACGAAGCCGAAGCCTGGCAACGAGGATAACATCCTCACGGCCGATCCGAACGTAGTCATTGGACGTTTGAAGCTGAATCTGGGTCTCCGAATATGTCGGCAAGAGTTCTCGCTGAGTTGCCAGCCCATTGCACGTGTCGCGGCAACAACATGCTTCGACGACATTTACTTTACCGTAAACACTGTGCGTTCGCAAGAACAAGGCAATTTCTTCTCCATTTCCGGCGCCTTCTCCAAGCTACAGGCATCAGTCCAGCACGTCTACTCTCGAGAGTCAACGGGTAGCTTCGACGTCGACTCGATCGTGCTGTCTTTGATGAACAGCAAACACGTCAGCGGAACGAGCGGTGTGTCTGCCATACTCAAGGTCAGCCCGATGACTGTCTCGATCAACGCCAAGCAACTCCAGGACTTCTTGCTGTTCCGCGAAATCTGGTACCCCACCGAGCTGCGAAACACATCGACAGCTCCAGTCGCCAAGACGAACACGGAGGCTTCACAGGGCCACTTGGTGCAGCGGTATCAACAGGTGGCCGCCACAGCAGCGTTCCCGTGGACGGCCACCATATCCATCACGTCTCTCGATGTCAGCGTTGACATGGGCCAGGCGATTGGCAAATCCGTCTTCGCCATCAAGGAGTTCTGGGTTTCGTCAAAGAAAACATCCGATTGGGAGCAGAACCTGTGCCTCGGATTCGAAAAGATCGGCATAGACTGCACGGGCAGACTAAGCGGATTCATCGCTCTCCAGAAGTTCCAGCTGCGGACATCGATTCAGTGGCCGGAGCGAGAGGCGGCGCTCAACGAAACGCCCCTCATCCAGGCGTCTGTCGGGTTCAGCCAGTTCCGGGTGAAGGCAGCTTTCGACTACCAGGCCTTCCTCGTTGCCGACATAACATCTCTCGAACTCCTCATGTACAACGTTCGTCGCAGCCTCGAAGGCACGGGAGACCGGCTCGTTGCCATCTTTGACGGAGACGCGGTGCAGGTCTTTGGCACCACAACGTCAGCAGCGCAGGGTGTCGCGTTGTACCAAGCATTCCAGAAGCTCATACAGGAGAGGCGGGCTAACTTTGAAATGTCTCTGCAGGAGATTGAGAAGTTTATGAGGAGACGGTCATACCAAAACACCATCGCGTCTCCCCATCTCACGACCGCGACTAAGTTCCGGGAGGAAGACACGCTATCCAAGTCTCCAATCTCGCTGGATACGGATGTTGTGGTGACGCTCAAGGCGTTGAATTTGGGCGTATTCCCAAGCACATTCTCCGACCACCAAGTGTTCAAGATGGAGGCGTTGGGCGCGGAGGCACGGTTCGCAGCCAGCATCGAGCAGCGCCGCGTCCACAGTATCCTGGCACTCACGCTCGGCCAATTGAGGATCGGTCTCGCGGGGGTCAGGAACATTGAAGCGCCGAAAACGCTCAGCGAGATATCGGTCGAGGATGTCGTCCAGAGGGCCACGGGGTCACGCGGCGGAACGATCCTCAAAGTACCCAAGGTGGGAGCGGTGATGCAGACATGGCAGACGCCCAATCGCAACCGGATTGACTACATCTTCAAGAGCGCGTTCGAGGGCAAGGTCGAGGTGGGATGGAACTACTCGCGCATCAGCTACATCCGCGGCATGTGGGCCAACCACTCCAAGTCGCTGGAGCAGACCTGGGGCAAAGAGCTCCCGCTCACAGCCATCAAGGTGACGGGAGTGCCGGACACGGAAGAGCAGCAGGAGGGCGGGTCATCGCAGCAGAAGATCACGGCCGAAGTCACGGTGCCGCAGTCCAGGTACGACTACGTCGCGCTCGAACCGCCCATCATCGAAACGCCACAGTTGAGAGACATGGGCGAGGCCACGCCACCGCTGGAATGGATCGGGCTTCACAGGGACCGGCTTCCCAATCTGACGCACCAGATTGTCATTGTTGCTCTGCTAGAGCTGGCCGGCGAGGTGGAGGACGCTTATTCCAAGATATTGGGATCTTAAGACACGAGGAGTCCGGCGTTGACTCATTCGGCATGGCATAAGCAGAGCATCGGGGATAGGCAGTCTTTCTGGCGTTTAGGCTTTAAGGGAGTTAAGCTTTTTGGGGGTCTGAGGGTAGTGTAAGCATCGTCTTAATGGAACGGGAGGAGCATATCACAGGTGGAATACCCGGAACCAAAAAAGATGGTCAACCGACTATTTTAGTCATGTTATCCTTGGCACCTGACGGAGTCTATCCAAAGTGATGCCCTCGGTATATCCGTACTCATTGAGATGATCTACGTGTCTGACGAACAGCTTGATGCGGCTGGCCGGGGACTCAGAGGGCAAGCATGTACCTGCGTAAGGTAAGCGGAACGGCGAGGACAAGGCAGCCAGCCACATCAGTTTACACCGGTGACTCGGTGACTCGGTGACTACGTAGTAAGGTACCTAAGTTCAAGAGTTGTAGTGGCGGATATCCGTACAGGTAATTGATTGTGTACGCTTATAACCGCACCGTCCTACCTACCTTCTTATCCGGCCTTGCCGCCGTGACACGACCTTCGCAACATCCGTCAGCATCAACCTCGTGTGCTTCGTCATTGGATCCTTGGGAGGGGTCCAGCCCCCAGTCTTGGTTGGCTCTGGGACAATTGTGATGGTGACCCCATAAATCCGGGTGGGGCCGTCTGCGTCACAGTGCACCTCTCCTTTTCTAGGCACGGTGGCAAGCAACACACAAGACAGACAAAATCAAGCTTCGTTTTACATCATTGTGTTCAGTGTGTTGAGAGAGGTGTGTGTGCCTGACGAACGTAGCAGGCCAGTGTTGTTTCCCGAGCTTTGTCTAATTCAAACAAGACGTGTATCAAACGTACATTCAGCCGGGCTGCAAGAGCTAGGCTCTTTTCAGCCCGCTTTCCAGACTCGTCAATCTTCTGTGTCGGGTCCCAGACGCTTGTCCGAACAGTACTTGGACTCATGAGACCGCCGACGTTCTGGTGCGTAGGGCGCCAGGGTTGTTGCCCTTCCTCTTTCTCTCCCCCTCCATGCACAGACCGACGGGATAGTGAGGCAGGTGAGCAGGCAGGCACACACACAAACCAGCGAGCGACACACAGTGCCCGTACAGATACGCCTGACCTTTATGGGCCCCAACTCACGGGCTACTATGTAAGTCATCGGCGAAAGAGTCACCCTTTTTTCACGAACTTAACCGGCAGTTAGAGCGTACACATTTAATAACGACTGATTAGAGAGGAAGACATTGCTCTAGTGCCGTAATGCAGTAAGTGTCTACCCTCCGAGGAGAGGGATTAGAAGCTACATGTGTGTGTTGGACTGGCCTGGCCTGGTTGTATCCGCATACAGTGCAGCAGAGGTGGCGCCACGCATAGACTTGATATCCTCAACGGAGTTACCACAGTGCGCGCGACAGGAATAGGGCCCCCCGTCCGTTTGCTGTGAGAATGCGTGTAGGCGCTGTGGTTTTGGGGGGGGGTTTT
>NWBT01000045.1:2597008-2637474 GCA_003386485.1 Colletotrichum lentis
GTGGCGGGGCTTTGCTTTGCGTTGCCCCACCTGCCTGCCCATTTTTCTAATTCGGCCAGTCACTAACTTTTTTTTCTTCCCCCTCCCTCGGGGCAACGACTGCCACACAGCGAGAGAAAGAGGCACCACTTCTCTTTTTTTTTCTTCTTCCTCCCTTTCACCCTCCTCCTACTTCCCGCCTCCATCTCATCCAACCTTTTCGACGATAAAAGAATCGGTAGAGGAGCTTGAGTTCCCCTGTCCGTTTCCTGGAACTGTCGACTTTTCATCGCTTCGGCAACTCACACTCTTCTCTGTCTACCTTTCTTCTCTAGCAGAAAAAGGATTCAGCACTCTGTGAGCGCGGGGCAGATTCTTCAACCCCGCTTCGCCCAACTTCAACCTTACATCTCACCCGACACAGAGATTTCAAAGAGCTCGCTGAGCCACCGCCGCCAAAATGGTCAAGTAAGTTCATCATCACTTCTTACTACCTCATCCATCACTATCCGCCTGTTCTTTTCGAGGAGCAGCCGCAGTCTCGTTGATCTGTTTTGTTGTCGTACTGGCCTGCCCTGCTTTGAGACGAGAATATTGGGCGAGGAAGCTTGGGTCGCCTCGCTCAGCGACCATACTTTATTTACCCCGCCCTCCCCTCACTCTCCCATCTTCGGAGATAAGCCTCTATTACGAGACCGCCAACCAAGCACCCAAGTGTTCGCATTGCTAACCATGGTCTCACCGCAGCTTCACCATCGAGGAGATCCGTGGGCTCATGGACAAGCCCACGAACGTCCGTAACATGTCCGTCATTGCTCACGTCGATCACGGAAAGTCCACCCTCACCGACTCCCTTCTGTCCAAGGCCGGTATCATCTCTACCGCCAAGGCCGGAGACGCGAGAGCCACGGATACCCGTGCCGACGAGCAGGAGCGTGGCATTACCATCAAGTCTACTGCCATCTCCCTGTACCACAACGTCGACCCCGAGGACGTCAAGGACATTGTTGGCCAGAAGACCGACGGCACTGACTTCCTCATCAACTTGATCGACTCCCCTGGTCACGTTGATTTCTCCTCCGAGGTCACTGCCGCTCTCCGTGTCACGGACGGTGCTCTCGTCGTCGTCGACACCGTCGAGGGTGTGTGCGTCCAGACCGAGACTGTCCTGCGTCAGGCTCTCGGTGAGCGCATCAAGCCCGTCGTCATCATCAACAAGGTCGACCGTGCTCTCCTCGAGCTTCAGGTCTCCAAGGAGGATCTCTACCAGTCCTTCTCTCGTACCATCGAGTCCGTCAACGTCATCATCTCGACCTACTTCGACAAGTCTCTCGGTGATGTCCAGGTCTACCCCGACAGAGGTACCATTGCCTTCGGCTCCGGTCTGCACGGCTGGGCCTTCACCATCCGCCAGTTTGCCGTTCGCTACGCCAAGAAGTTTGGTGTCGACCGCAACAAGATGATGGAGCGTCTCTGGGGTGACAACTACTTCAACCCCCACACCAAGAAGTGGACCACCAAGAGCTCCCACGAGGGCAAGCAGCTCGAGCGTGCCTTCAACCAGTTCATCTTGGACCCCATCTTCAAGATCTTCTCCGCCGTCATGAACTTCAAGAAGGAGGAGGTCGCCACCCTCCTCGAGAAGCTCAACCTTAAGCTCCCCGCCGAGGACCGTGAGAAGGAGGGCAAGCAGCTCCTCAAGGCCGTCATGCGCACTTTCCTGCCCGCCGCCGACGCCCTTCTGGAGATGATGATTCTCCACCTCCCTTCCCCCGTCACGGCCCAGAAGTACCGTGTCGAGACTCTCTACGAGGGTCCCCCCGACGACGAGGCTGCCATTGCCATCCGTGACTGCGACCCCAAGGGTCCTCTCATGCTTTACGTCTCCAAGATGGTCCCCACCTCCGACAAGGGCCGATTCTACGCCTTCGGTCGTGTCTTCGCTGGTACCGTCAAGTCTGGTATCAAGGTCCGCATCCAGGGCCCCAACTACACCCCCGGCAAGAAGGAGGACCTTTTCATCAAGGCCATTCAGCGCACCGTCCTGATGATGGGTGGCAAGGTCGAGGCCATCGACGACATGCCTGCCGGTAACATTGTCGGTCTGGTCGGTATTGACCAGTTCCTGCTCAAGTCGGGTACTCTCACCACCTCCGACACCGCCCACAACCTTAAGGTCATGAAGTTTTCCGTCTCCCCCGTCGTTCAGCGCTCCGTCCAGGTCAAGAACGCCCAGGATCTCCCTAAGCTCGTCGAGGGTCTCAAGCGTCTCTCCAAGTCCGACCCTTGCGTTCTGACCATGACCTCCGAGTCTGGTGAGCACATTGTCGCCGGTGCCGGTGAGCTCCACTTGGAAATTTGCCTGAACGATCTGATGAACGACCACGCTGGTGTTCCCCTCATCATCTCCGACCCCGTCGTCCAGTACCGTGAGACCGTTGTCGGCAAGTCCAGCATCACTGCTCTGTCAAAGTCTCCCAACAAGCACAACCGTATCTACATGATCGCTGAGCCCATTGACGAGGAGCTCTCTAAGGAGATCGAGGCCGGCAAGATCAGCCCCCGCGATGACTTCAAGGCTCGTGCCCGCGTTCTGGCCGACGACTTCGGCTGGGATGTCACCGACGCGCGTAAGATCTGGACCTTCGGCCCAGACACCACTGGCGCCAACTTGCTCGTCGACCAGACCAAGGCCGTCCAGTACCTCAACGAAATCAAGGACTCCGTCGTCTCTGGTTTCCAGTGGGCCACTCGCGAGGGTCCCGTTGCCGAGGAGCCCATGCGTTCCGTCCGCTGGAACATCATGGATGTTACCCTGCACGCCGATGCCATCCACCGTGGTGGTGGTCAGATCATCCCCACCTCCCGCAGAGTCCTGTACGCCGCCGCTCTGCTTGCCGAGCCCGCCCTCCTCGAGCCCGTCTTCCTGGTCGAGATCCAGGTTCCCGAGCAGGCCATGGGTGGCGTCTACGGTGTCCTTACCCGTAGACGTGGTCACGTCTTCGGTGAGGAGCAGCGCCCCGGTACTCCTCTGTTCACCATCAAGGCCTACCTGCCCGTCATGGAGTCCTTTGGCTTCAACAGTGACTTGCGCCAGGCCACCTCCGGACAGGCCTTCCCCCAGTCCGTCTTTGACCACTGGCAGCCCCTGCCCGGTGGCTCTCCTCTTGACGGCACCTCCAAGGTCGGCCAGATCGTCCAGGAGATGCGTAAGCGCAAGGGCCTTAAGGTTGAGGTTCCCGGTGTTGAGAACGTGAGTCCATTTGACCCCCCGTGACGATGCTGATGCTGATGCTAACCTTGTAATACAGTACTACGACAAGTTGTAAACGCCTTTCCCACGGGTTAATAGAAAATGGCGTTGTGCCTTTTTGGGCATTCATGACGAACTGGGCTTGGTGGATGATATCAAAAATTATGACCCCGTTCTTTCCATAGCTTTCGCGTAGTCTCGGAATGAAGAAGATAAGTTCAATATGTATATCAGAACGCAAATGTGGATTGGGTAACGAGCAACCTTCTATTGCTGTCCTAGGCCCAGACGTGATGATCGTTGTACGTACCCAGACATTGTCCCGTCAAATCTGGGCACACTCCGAACCCCTTTCGTAGGTAGAGGTGTCTAGCTCGAGTCGTGAACTCGTGATTGTCCTACGTGAGGCAGTTTAAAAGTAGACACTGTATCCGTACCTAGCTAGGTGGGCAGGCACGGCAGGGAACTACGGAAGTATCCGCTGAATTCCACCTAGGTTTAAAGTGGATCCTTTCTTAGCGAGATCTGCTAATNCCCCCCCCCCCCCCCTCCTACACTCCCATCTGAACAAATTTTCGTGTGTTCGAGGGGCTTCCCGCCGAACAACGACAATGACTCCATCCTTCTCTTCCAATTCATGAGTATCACACTTATTGATACACCAGTCCATCTTCAGGCTCATGGTTTGGCGCGGGCCGCACTGCGACGATGTTTTTAGCGGCCGAGGACACGCCGTTGCTTAGGGCATGGCTTATGAACAAGCTGCCTGAAGTGTTCGTTGAACTCCCAATCCCTGATCATCATGCCTCTCGCTGACCATCTTCCCCTTAAGATCCGATACAGAGACGGATATCTTGGCAGACTATGTCTTGGCTCTACTCGCCTCTCAGGAAGGCGACGCAGCGCACATACGTGCGGCATGCGAAAACGAATTGCCGCAGTTCCTGAATACGGGTTAGTCGAGTCGCATCGACTGGCCCTCTGCGCAACTTATTAACCAAGTAACAGATGCCGCGCCTAACTTTGTTGACGAGTTGTTTCGCGTCATCGAGTACAGGTCCTTCCTCCCCGGTGCGCCTCCGCCACCCGAGAAGCGATCACAGCCGAATCTTTCCACTACCGTCGCGTCGTCAGACCTAGCGCTGCAAAGTGGTTCGCGGAAACGTTCATACCATGAGAGAGATGATGTTGGCGCCTCGGGCGATCGTGACTTTCGCTTTGGCGAGGAGCGCGCACATAAGCAGCCACGTCGAGCACAGTGGGACTCAAGGATGTCTGGCCTGAGAGGGCACGGCAGTCCAAACAACTACCTAAGGCAGCCATATGCTTCCGACGGTCTTCACCAGGTATCGCCCGCCACGGCACCGTACGACCCCAACTTCCCGCAGCCGCCCGGTAGTTTCCAAGACTGGCGCGGGCTGCCCCAGATGCCGGGCTACCCCCAAACAGCATCTTACGGCCCGCCACAAGGACCACGAAGGAACAGGCAGAAATGTCGCGACTTCGCGACCAAGGGCTATTGTGCTCGCGGTAATTCTTGCCAGTACGACCACGGTATCGAGCCCATCTGGCTCCCGCCCAGTGGCCCCAGCGGGCCTCCCAAGTTCGAGGGTGAGTACACTGTCCGTCTTTGTTCTGTTCCCCCCGTAGCATGATGAGAAATCCGTCCGAGCATTTATGCGATGAATTCACAAATTTATTATAAGGTTGACTACTGAAAGCTACACCTTTGTTGGATCTTGACATCAATCGAACTCGTTGTCCGATATCATAAACTAACGAGTTTTCAGATTTCGATCCCCGAGATGCGGCAATGATGATGTCGCAGAACTTTCAGCAGATGCAACAACTCATGGAGGCTTTTAACGCTGAACAGGAAGGTCGGGACGGCCGTAAGAACCGACGGGGTGCGAAGGGTAGACGGCGCCAGAATCGAGCCTCATTCTCGGCAGATGGCCCTGTCGTTGACAGATCCAAGACGACCATCGTCGTCGAGAACATTCCGGAGGACCGCTTTTTGGAGGAGGAAGTCCGCATGTTCTTCTCGGAGTTTGGCAACATTGAGCAGGTCACGATGCAGCCTTACAAGCGGCTTGCAACCGTCAAGTTTGACACATGGGACGCTGCCAACGCTGCCTACCGGTCTCCTAAGGTCATATTCGACAACCGCTTTGTTAGAGTCTTTTGGTTTGTCGAGGAAGCTGAACAGGCTGCAGCACGTGCTGCCATTGCCTCTGGGGAAGAGGGAGAACCTGAAATCGACCTGGAGGAGTTTATGAAAAAGCAAGAAGAGGCTCAGCGACAGCATGAAGAGAAGATGCGAAAGAAAGCGGAGCTCGACAAGCGACGTCAGGAGTTGGAGCATCGCCAGCGAGAGCTGCTTGCCCAGCACCGAGAAGTCCGGCAGAAGCTCCAGGCGAAGATGGCATCCAAGAATGGTGATACAGATAGTGCCGAGGATGGCTCGCTGAACTCGGCGCTTCGGGCGCAGCTCGCGGCACTCGAGGACGAGGCTAAGCTCCTCGGTCTGGACCCAAGCGCAGCTGATGAGCCTACAACCGCTTGGCATGGAAGTACCCGTGGCAATGCCCACGGCAATGCCCGCGGCAGAGGCGGCTTTGCACCGCGCGGACGAGGCTTTGCGCCTAGGGGCAGGGGATCCTACCGTGGGGGATTCAGAGGAGATGTCCACGCTGCATATGCGGCATATTCGTTGGACAATCGTCCCAAGACTGTTTGTGTCACGGGCGTGGACTTTACGTCGTCTGAGAAGGACGAGGTGCTTCGGCAATACCTCCTCGTAAGCTGCTCATTGTCCCGTATCTTGTGGACGCGCTAACAAATTTCAGGGTGTGGGCGAATTCACCGATATCCACACGACCCCTTCCGAGACCGAAGTTACCTTCAAGGACCGCAAAACGGCGGAGAAATTCTTCTATGGTCTTTCGAAGAAGGAGATTCCTGGCATTGATGGTCAACTTGAGTTGTCGTGGGTTTCCAAACCACTGCCTTTGGCCAGCACGACGGAGAAGGCTGCTTTGAAGCGTCAGGGCGCGCCTGATCATGATATGGCCATGGGCAACGCCGCACCTAACGGGTCTTCGGCGACCACTCTGGACCAGCAGCCTGAGCAACAACAGGAGATGGACTACGACGTTGCGGACGACGACGACGACTGGGGAGTCGAATAGAGAAGAATTTCACGCTGTGGAATGCACATGCCGCGGCATGTGGAAGGGCGGAGAGACGAAAGGGCTTGGCGTTTCATGAAGGCGTTTGTAGCATTATCTGTATACCCCATAGATTTTGGAGCCATGGCGGATGGTGGCACGGCGGGCAGGGCTGGACGAAGCTTTGTCTGTGAGTGGCCGGGTTATGCCATCGATCCTACAGTCCCAGGTCAAAAGTCTGGTTACACTAATAAGGGTCACATGATGTCCATCCAATCAACTAGATGTGATTCTAGGATAATTCCACTCATATCTGGCAATATCTGCCTTAGGCAACACCAGCACATATACGCCTGCAATCAATCCACCAAACATTATGCCAGATAAATTGTCAGCCTTAGATAATATAGGGTGAGTTTCATGTGACCCTTAATGGTGTAACCAGACTTTTGACCTGGCACTGTACGTTGTGGTCTGGGTCCGAAGAAGGCACGCGACAGGGCAGAAGAAAGTACCTAAAAGGAGACCAAGACTTGATACCCCCCAAAATGAACCGTGTTCGCCCTGGGTTGTCCCATTCAGCTACACGGATAAGCCTTACTTTGACTGCGGCGTCATGCTTAACTTGTGTAGTCTGGTTGTATGTACTCCCCAAGCAGGTCATCCGGTAATACGACACAGTATCAGACCGGAACTGACCGTGGTTGACAGCGTCTGTTTTCCTTTCTGGGGGACAATAACAACAATAACAACACGGCCTGGAAAGGGCAGGCGTAATGGGGCCGAATACCGAACAGGCCGCGCCGGGGACAGCCCGGACGACGAGTGGTTAGCTGCGAGCGTTGGCATGTCTGGTATGCAAGAACGAACCGGCTGGCGACAAGATTCGTGGCGCCGCATGCGTCAAGGCGTTGATTCGATAGCAAAGCTTCAACGCTTGCCGTGCGTTTCAGGTCATACCTTGGTCATACTTTTCCTGGCAACTAAGAGTCTAAGAGAGCTTGATCCCCCCCCCTCATACCCGTACTCTCGCCCTGTCTTCCTCCCCCCTGCCTCTTCATCTTCCTGCTAGGAAAGGCCGTTTGGGTGATTTGCGGTACGACACTTTGCGGCCGTCCAGGCAGAGAGGATGAGAGAGGATGAGAAAGAGAGAGAGAGAGACAGAGAGAGAGAGAGAGAGAGAGAGAGAGAGCCGTGCGCCGCTCATTTCTTCTTACCCGGTACGGTAGGTACTGTGTCAAAAATAGAAAACTTCGGTGATGATAAAAAGATTCTACCGATGGTTACAGCGCTTCTGTGGTGTTTGTCCGAGGCGGGTGTGGTCAAAACGCAATGCAAGTCGCGGACTGCATCACCCGGACGGGACTGCTCCAGCCTCCAGGGCAGGTGCCAGCGCAGAGAAAGGTGGATCCGAGTCGAATTAGCGGCGATTAGGCAGGGTCCAGGGAAGCTGTCTCAACTCTTGCTGGATTCCGGCAGATGCAGGCGCAAGGGTCGGCATATCGGTCCAGGGGACGCTCATCACCGACGAGGTGGCAGTTTAGTTGGTGGTCTGCATTGTCAAGCTGCCACCACCGCGGCAGGGAGGAAATTGAACGATACGCTGGACCCCTGGGGCTTTTTCTCACTCATAGACCCATAGCCCGCCCCTCCAGAAGTTGGCGTCGTTCCTCGCTAAACCGGCTGGTGTGCAGCTGACCGACTTCGCTAGCCAACATCACCAAGGCCAGAAGTCCAGCCCCAGCCCCAACTTGGTCGCTACCCAAGGCCGCTCGCTCTCCTCTAGTAGCTGCACCCTGTCTACCTTCCTCTCTTCCTTTCTCCCTCCCTCCCACCCCTCAGAGTGCATGTCACTGCCCGCTTGTCGCTGTCACGGCTGACCGCCTTTTGATTTATATTTGCTTTTGTTCGTCATTTCCAATAGACTCATCTGTCGACACACCACTGACGCCATTGAACCCCAGGTATCCGTCCCCCTTGCTTGGCTCAAACCCGAAGTCAAGCATAGGACAGGCAGCGACATCGGGTGTGCTGGGGGCGGCGAGGCACTGCGCATATGATGACGTCCTGCCGCCCATTTTGTTAAAGAATAATTAATCTGGTGACTAACACGACCAAACCACCTGACAAAGGCACCATCACCACCACTACCAAACACAGACATACACTCTTTCACAAACGAAGCAAAGAGACTACGGGAGGCATGGTCGGTTTTTCCTTAACCGCCGCCAACATAGCGATCTCGACACCAGATCTGAACCACAGCCGCGCTGTGGTTCAGACCTTGCCAACCATACCATGCCCATATTCCAGGACGATCTTTACCACCCGCCGCCCATTCCCGATGCTTCCACTGCAACAGAACCAATCTTGCTGCACCAGCAAACCAACATGCCGTCCCTGACGAGGAAGCAATCTGAAGAGAGCATTCGGACAGAACTCTGCGAGGGCCCCCTTCTCGAAAGCCCTCGGCCCTCGACCCCCGAGAGCGATGCTGCCGCAGTCACGTCTGATCGCGCCGAGTTGATTGAGCGCCTGAAGCGAGGAGAGAGTTCGACATGGGTCCCGAACCGCCTTTTAGGGTCACCTCGGAGTCCCAGAGATGGTCCCTTTGCCCACAACATCACTCAGCTCGAGTCGCTGTTCAACAACTTGCCCCGCCCAATCACCCCACGAAGCTCGCGTCCGCCGTCGAGCTCGTCTAGCTTACTACCGCCGGCGAGCATTACTCCGGAGAATCTGGGTGGATTACGGGACGACGATGAGAGGGTGCGCGAGGGATTGAGCATTCAGAGACCAAGGTCTGCTCTGCACAGTGGCGACTTCACCGAGGACCGGTCGCGGGAGAAGCAGCAAGGGCCGCAGGAAGAAGAGGTGGAGGGGGGCGGCAGCAACCATAAGACAACTCAGCTGTTCGCATCTCGGAACGCGTGGATCGCAACGTCGCCCCCGCGAGACTTTTCCTCGTTCCAGTTCGACGGAAGGATACCGTTTGTGGCCGCGCATGACGACTACAGATCTGTGCCTTCGTCTTTGTCCTCGTCATTCTCGTCAAGTTTCGTGTACAAGCCGCCGACCAGCCCGCTAGTCCAGTCCGAGAGCAATGATGACGCTGACCTGTCGATACCGCTGCACGGCATCGACATCGCGACGAGCCCTTTGAATGTGAACTTGCGGAGGCACACGCTGAACTCAGTAGTCGTCCCTTCTCCGTTTGCTGTTCCGCCGTTGGGCCACCCTGCGGTTCATAGGCAGTCCTCGCAACGAGGGACGGCACTGCCGTATCAAGCACACCAGCCACGGCGGTCACTCACATCTGCGCCCCAAGTGACGGTGTCCGGCACTTCGCCGCAAACGCCCGCGTTTCTTAGACCTAGGCGGCCCTCGTTCAACGCCGATATCTCTCCATTACAACATGCGTCCATGGTCGGGTCGTACGAAGAGAGCATCCTCCGGGGTCGAATGTCGACGACGCCGTCGAAGCCACTCAATTTCCTTGCGCAAATCGGCGTGCTGGGCTTGGGGAAGTGCAGGTCTAGCTTGAGATGCCCGGCCCACGTCACGTTACCCTTTCCCGCGGTTTTTTACAGCTACGGTGGAGCATCTCAAGGCCGCGTACGATCAGAAGACGGGCCAAGTCCATACGTCGGACAAATTGACCTGGAAAACGGTCTGCCGAACACTGAAGAGGGGCAGCGTTCCCGGCGGAAGTTGCAGGCCAGGGTTGCTGAGCGGAGGGTTGTCGAAGACGACGTGGCTATGGGCGACGGCCCTGCGATGGTAGATGGCTCGGATCCTGAGGCCCGCAAAGCGCAACGGGCAAGTCGGAGATCGGGGTCACCTAGGGCGCCGCCTGGTGGGAGTTATCGGATACCCGAGAAGGGCCAGATCCAAATCGTTATCAAGAACCCGAACAAGACGGCTGTCAAGCTGTTCCTGGTCCCGTATGACCTCGCTGGCATGGAGCCTGGGACGAAAACCTTCATCCGACAGCGGAGTTATTCGGCTGGCCCCATCATTGAGAATGCGCCTGGACTCGACGAGGCCGTGGGCTCGGATCGGCCGATCCTGCGCTATCTCGTGCATCTACACATTTGCTGCCCAGCCAAAGGGCGGTATTACCTTTACAAGAGCATTCGGATCGTTTTCGCCAACCGGGTGCCCGATGGCAAGGAGAAGCTGCGCAACGAAACCACATGCCCCGAGCCACGGTACACGCCGTACAAGCCCATTCGTGCGATGCACCCATCACTGTCTAACAGCAGCGGCCCCGCAGCAACGCTAGCTGCCGAGAAGGCTTTCGGGAGGCGGATCGCTGGCTTCTCGCTAGGCCAATCTCTACACGGGCTCGACACCTCGGACGGACTCTCGCAGTCACCGCAGGCAACAGGGCAACAGTCGTCGCCTTCTCCTTACAGCTTTGGCGGCAACAATCAGCCGGTGGATACCATCCCATTCACTCTGCCAGGGCGGGCTCGTCTCGGAAGCAACACCAGCGACAGCACAAACACCACGACTACAACTCCGGGTATACTCTCGCCTCAGTCGTCACAACCAAGCAGGCCAACGACCAAGGACGGCTGGGAAGCTCACATCTCTCGATACGAGAAGCTAAACAAGGGGGATGTCGGATACGGCGGCAACGTGTTTGGTCCATCTGGGCGCAGAAGCCCGGGCGGCACGGAAGGATTACTTTCTCGGCGCCTTCGGTCCCTCGGAGTACAGAACCAGGGCGAGCTGTTCTCGGATCGTCGGGACAGCCCGGAGTAAGGCATATATATGTGGTACATATCTAATCATCTTGTCACCGCCCGGGGTTACATGGGTCTCGGAGTTTACGAAACGGAGTTTATCGGACGGAGGGCGTCATAGACTGTGCCTGGGCCTTAGTTTTGTGCCAGGACGGCACTTTTCCGGAAACGAAAATAATAAGCGACCTACCAAATCCGATTGCCCATACTGGCTTCCCAGGCACTTGGTGATGTGGCCGCGAGCTCCCAGGAACCCCGCTTCCAAGAAACAGAAGCTCACAACGTGGCGCAGGCTAGACCGGACCGGACCCCTAGATCGTACCTCTCCAAGCCTCCCTCTTCAGCCGGCTGGGGGTTCGACGGGGTCTCTCATCTCGCCGCCGTCCGAGTACCAGGTCGAACCCAGACGCTCTACGGCCTTGGGCTCATGAGAAGAGGTGACCCTGAGAGAATGCGGAAGGGCGCGCTGGGGAAATGGGTTAAAGACGTAGGTACACTTTGCCGTGCTCCGTGAGGTGAGTCCTCGTTAGGCTGTAATTTTAACCCATTGGTGTAAAGACCCAACACCCAGCAAGGCATAACAACTGCATTGAGAAGCAGGCAATAGACTTAGAGTATCGATTCCGAGCAGTGCGTCCCCGAACCTCACACCAAGATGTTTTCAAACCCCTCAATGAGGGGGACATGCTGCCAATCTCGAATACGCGAGTCCGAACACAGCTTTTGCGCTGTCATTGGGCTTTAAATCGATCCGTTGTCGACTTCAGATGGTTTCACCGCGACACATTCTCGCCGTCGCCCGCAGCGCTGTGAAACGCCTTCGCTTCCGGCTACACGGAGCGGAGCGGAGCGTGCGGCTTCGGGGTCACCTTCTCAACGTTTGGGGAGGGGAAGGGGGCGGGCAGGTAAGTACGCAATGGTCGTCGTTTTGCGTGTTCTCGGTCCATGTGGTCGTGACGTCTCCTCCCACCCACGTCTCGCGGTCGTATCCAAGCTTTGAAATACCCTGAATAACCCCTTCCCTTCTCCTTTTGGCTCCTCAACTGCATTCAGATATTCTTGGACAACCAGGATCGTGGTTACCCTGCGACTTTAGGGATCGGTTCTGACCTTGTTATACACCTGCGACGTCGCCATTGTGGTACAAACGAAACGCCTACCCGTTCCCTTTCTTGTTGTGCATCATTATCACTGGGGAAAAGGCGGCCCGATGAGGCCGTCTCCGGTCGTTCTCTTGTCGGCAGCATTGCTGTGCCAGCAGACAACGGCACTGTCGCTGCCAAAGACCCGCGAGCGGGACCTTTCGAGCCTGCTCTCGGGGAAACTCGACGTCCTTGATGTCCTCAACAGGGTGCCCGGCGTGGTGGATAAGGTCTTCGACACTACGATCCTTGTTGTGAGGGCGCTAAGGGAGACCGTCACGGAGAATGGAATCACGCAGGACGATTTGAACATTGCGCTGGGCATCAACAGCACCACAGGCTTGCCCGTGGGAAACTCGACGTTGTCGGCCGTGAAGTGCCCGGACGTTGCTGTTATCTTTGCAAGGGGTACAAATGAGCCCGGTATGTCTCGGGTGAAGACGTGGGGCCAGGTTCACAAACGCGTTTCTCTTTAACTGATAAACCGCCAGGCAACGTGGGTTTCCTAACGGGTCCGCCCTTCTTCGACGCCCTCCGGACGTACATGAACGGCACTGGAACCATCTCCATCCAGGGCGTCAATCAGTACCCCGCGGACCCGCCGGGCTTCTTCGCGGGCGGCTCCACGACAGGCGCCACCTCGGCCGCGGCGGTCGCCTCCCGCACGCTGTCCGTGTGCCCCAACACGCGCCTCACGGTGTCGGGCTACTCGCAAGGCTCGCAGGTGGCCCGCCTCGCCATTGCGCAGCTGCCGCCGAACCAGCAGGCTCGCATCGCCAGCGTCGTCCTGTTCGGCGACCCGCTCGGCGGCGCGGCGGTCCCCGGCGTCGACGGCACGCGCCTGCTCGTCGTCTGCCACACGGGCGACAACATCTGCCAGGGCGGCAACTTCATCTTCTCGCCGCACCTTGACTACAGCCTCGACGCGCCGACGGCGGCGCTCTTCGTGATGCAGAGGAGCAGACTCGGTCTCGCGAGCCGGGACGCCCAGAACGAGGGCATGGACGCGACGGTGGTCGGCACGGTGCAAGGAATTATGCACTCTCCCAAGGACGGGATAGCGAGCGCTTAGAGACGCGGGTGTTTCCCTTCTTTTCTGTTCTTTTCTTCTTCTCCTTTGTCCGCAAAGAGATGGCGTTTCCATGTAGTGTGCCGTAAGATCACGAAGCGCCTTGTTTTTTCATCTTCATTCCTCAATTGGGTAGCTATCATTAGGCTGGATGTAAATGAGAGCGAGCAAAGAAGACGAACAGTTGTATCGATACACTCGCCCGTTTGCGATGAAATGGGTAGGTATATATAAAAACACCACAACCAACCCCAAAACAATGAGAAAACCAAGCGAAACCGCATGAAATCATGGTCGCTAAAAAATGCCGGCCTCCCCGTCCCAGGAAATGCACATGTCTAGCTGAGTCTTGTACACGGTATAACTGTTCATACACGTTGGCCGTCTAGCCTTGATTCCTCTCCGGTTACCGGGGGCGACGCCCCTTCGTTTGCCAAGCTCTCATCCGCATCTTCTTTTGTTGCAAAGCCTTGTTCTTGTTGTCCGCTGACGGCTGCCCCTCCGCCACATACGGAGCGTCCGTATGCTCATCGGCTGACGCCATTTCCTGCGGTTGTTCCAGTTCTTTCTTCATCAACTGCACGGCGCGGCCCCGGTCGAAAGCCTCGTTCTCGATGCCGAGACCAGTGTACGACAAAGTCTGGATGGCGTGCACGAGCTGAGGGCAGTGCTTTTGGAGATTGCGCATCGTCAACGCGGCGGTACCTGACCACGCCAGCATCGCTTCGAGCTCGCTGTACTTTTTGGCGAGGATGACGAGGGTGTATGACGTCGGCCGCAGCCGATGCGGCGCGCGGCCTTGGCGGCGATGGCTCAAGGGGAGATTTATCTTGAGGCGGCGCTTCATGCGGTTGAGCAGCCATCCCGTCCAGTTGTCCATGAGGTACTTTTCGCAGAGCTTGCAGGCATCAAGCCAGCGGCCTGTCCGGGCAAGCGCCTGGCACGCGTGGTTCATGGCGCGGGCATCGAGAAGGAAGCCCGCGTCCAGAAGCCGATCGAGGGCTTCTTTAAGACCCTCGGGGTCCTGCAGCTCCAGGAATATCCCTTGCAGCGCCCCAAAAGTTTTGGACAGGCTGTAGCGATACCGCGGCAATGCAACAAATGGACCGTGGCCCGAATAGGATGCTGGCCGGGCAAGTTCTAGGGTCGTTTGCCAGATGAGTTCCCAGTTCGCCTTGGCGGCGTCATACTTCTTGTTGTGAATGTTCTCCAGCATGAGCGAGTGTAAAATGTCCAGCCGCTCATCCTTGGCGGTAGTTATGATGCCCTCTTGGGCCAGATTTGCTTGCAGCTCCCTTAGCTCTCTGGCAGACTCAAAATCGCGGTATCGGGTGAAGAGGGCGATGGCTTTGACCAGCGTCCCGCGCAGACGGTGCAACGAGTCCGCACGTCTTAGTGCACGATGGGCGCCGTTATCGGGATCTGCGTCCATCTGGGTAGCCGTCTTTACTTCCTCGGCCAATTTCCGTATTTCATCCATCAAATCGCTTGGACCATGGGTTTGCTCCAGTGTTTGAAGGGTGCTGAACAGCTGTTGCTTGAACCAAAGTCGAGCCTCCGCGAGGCGGGCATCGACCGACGGCCGCCCAGTGACCCGTCGCATCAACCTATCCGATTTTCGAGCCAGCCACAACTGACGAGAGTTCAGACCACCTTCTGTAACAGTGACGAAGTGCTCCGGGCTGGGAGCGAAAGACTTGTCGTGAACAGCTGCGTGCAGCACCTTGTACGCAGGATCAACCTGCCCACAAGCCACCAAGGCTTGTAGCAGCACGGCATGGGTTTCCGGCGTCCACATGACACCATGTTGCCCCATGAGAGCAACGACCTCGCAAACATCGTCAAAGGCCCGGCGATCCGCATGGCGACGCAACAGGACATTCCAGAGCCGAGCTTGCTCACCGGGGACGTTTGTGTTTTTAGCTTCTATGCAAGTCGCCAGAGCTTCTCGCAGTCGGTCGTTACGGCAGTAGGCGCTGACAACACTTTGTAGAATCGGGACGTCGGTTGTGAGCCCTCTCGACCGAGCGTGTTGGAGAAGTTGTAAAGTAAAGCTGAGGTCACCCTTCGATGCCGCCAGGGACATCATGGTTGCAAAGATCACCTCGTTGGGCTTACCAGCCTCACAGAGCTCTTCAAATACCCATCTGGGGCGATCGTACGTCGCCTCCCGCAGACAGCTCTTGAGGAGTTCGTGCCAATGTCTCGGACCAGGTGTCTTTCGGTGCTTGTACCTCAGCTCGTTCAAGGCTTCCCGGGCGCCTTCGTAATCCCCCAAGCTGGCGTACGCCTTCATCAGGTACAGGGAGTGTGTTCTGACAGTCAGGGCCTTCGGATACTTGGCCGACAGGCGCTCAACAGATTTGATGTCGCCGCGTGACGCGTAAAACCTGAGATATTTTTCGACGGCTGACTTGTCCAACCCGTCACAACCTGTCTTGGAGAAGTCCTCGTAAACCTGTTCCAGGCCAAGTACGTCGTCTGGATTAAAGACATCGAACATGCCATGCAGAAGTTCCCGAGACAGCTTAGCATCAGGCATATCCCGGTACAAACGGTATATTTCTGGCAAGCACTCTCGCTGGCCTCGTGCCAGAGCCTGGTTGAGGTGGTCGGCGTACATCTTCGGGGAGTTGATGATCTTTAGCAGTGGCAGAGCCTCTTTGGGTTTGCAGGGTTGCTGGAGCGCAACTTGGATAGCTTTCTCGAGTAGTATGCCAAGCCTCTTCTGCGCATCTTTGCTCATTTTGCCTGTTGAGAACACGTAACTCGCGAATTGGTTGGCCAGTTCTCCGATGTTTGAAATGACGGATAGCGCCTCCACTGGCGCAAGGTCGTCGTCGCGGTACGCATCGCTTGTGTGGTGAGCTACCCAAAGGTCTCTGACTGTTTTCCAAGCAGACCTTTTAAAGGCATATTGAAGTAGCTCCTTCAGCCCACTGACCGTGCCATTCGCATCCAGTCCCCGACGGTATAGCGCAAATGCTTCCCTCACGCGCTCAAGACGCAAGGACGCTGCAACAGCTGATGTAAGGACCTTTGGTGTCCATTGGTCAGTCTCTATTTGCGAGAACAAGAGCAAAATCCTGCGGGCGTCGATGACGTTGGAGGACCGATACAAGTAGACAATGACTTCGGGGCGGAGTTCTGGCTGCAGACTGCGGTCCAGTTGCGAGTAGAGCTGCCATACCGAGCCAAAGTACTCCGTATCTTTCTCTGCCATCAACTCCCTCATCAAATCGGGACGTGACCCTGCCCCTAGGTAAGAGGGGCCGCTGTGGGTGTGGCGCCAACTAATGACGGCAGCTTCATCTTCATCTGTTTCATGTTCCTCGTTTTCGTACTCCTGCTCTTCTGCCGGGTCAACGTCTTCTTGGCCGAGTCGAATCTCTTTCACAGCATGTGTGGTTGTGCCCTGGTCGTATTGCATCGATGGAGTGTCGAAGTTTGTTGGGGTCGCAACGGACGATGTAAACGGCCTGGACCGCCGAGGCAGTCTGTGAATCGACGCTTGATGATTAGCCAAACCCGGAGCGAACTTGCGCAGAACCGCGGCCGTCCTAGTAGGATAGAGAAAGTCGAGGAGGAAGGTGGATGCGGCAAGGGTTTCGGGTGGTGGTATTGGCGGCTGAGGGGGGGGCAAGCTGGCGGCGTTGAGCTGCGTAGCCAGCACGGAGCAAGATATGTCTATTGCCGCGGCACCATGCTGCCAGAAGCCGGTATACAATTTGCGCGGGGTTTTTAGTGATCGTGAGGCGGATGGAAGAGCATGAAAGCTGGTACATGACTCCAAGGTCGCCGCCGTTCTCTCGAGCATTGGGATCGAAGCTGTCGCCCTGTCGGCTATGTATGGCGGACAATAAAGGAACTTGAGGACATGCTGGTATAGAGGTTGTCAACACACACCGATTTAGTGTTGTTGCGCCAAACAAGTCGGGAAGGGTTTGAGTGGAGGAGATAGTCAGTGACAAAAATCGAAGGCGTCGATGACGGGGAGACGTTTGCCCGAGCTAGTCTGGCTGCTTGAAGAGGTGGCCACAGAGGCAATGGGCACAAAGAGTCCTGCACCACGAGTTGTGAAATCTGAAGAAGCACAGACAAAGGACGGCGGCCGGGGGCGCAAAAGATCGAGTCGGCCTATTACACTAGCATCAGTCCATTATCCACCTGCCATCATGGACTTTTTTCCCTCTTCGTTTTGGAAGCTTCGGCCAATCACAGGACAAGTGGAGAGGAAGATATTGGGCCCGAGTTCCGAGCCTGATGGGCTTCACCCGGCAGCAGGTTGGGGTTGCCTTTGGCGCTGTGGCCTCCCACAATTGCAGCCACTGGAAAAGGACACCGGGGGTCTCAGGTGAAAGCCCCACTACTAATTACTATCCCCCGCGCTGAAGAGGTCGATTCGATATTGTCCGGTCTGTCGCGAAGACGTCTACAGGATCCTCTCAAAGCGACCATCGTCTCGACCAATCTCGCCGCCGCCGCAGCCATGGATATCACCAAGTTTGTCGTCTCTGGTCGGGACGCAGCGTTACTCTATGGGGACTACGGGACCTACCAGAACCAACTGGCCAAAAAGCTGCTCAACAGTCGCAAGAAGCTGGGCATCGCCACGAGAAACCGCGGCAAGTTCAGCAACAAGGGTGAGGTGACTGCTACCCAGATTGCCGAGAACCACGAGTATGCTGCATCGTACGAGATTCCGCTGCCGGCGTTGCTGACATCGCCAGGTACATTCACCTGCTTCTGCTCACAAGCGAGCGCGCCTGGGCCAATGCTATGGCCATCAAATCGTCGCACGCCTCGGACGCAAAGGGTGTCACCGGCAAGACTAGGTCACACATCGTTTCTCGACTCGAAAAAGCAGCAAAGACAGCCGAACGTCTCGTCGAGCTCCTCTTGCAGTCGGCGGCTGGCGCCACACTGAATGACAAGCTCGAGTCCCGCGCTTACTCCGCCCAGATCCGCGGTGCTGCCCAATTCGAGAACCAACACTGGGAGCCTTCCCTGAAAAGCTATGCCATTGCTCGCGTTCTCTACAGCGCGATGGCCACCTCCACCAAAGGCGATGTCTTCAGGGACCTCCTTTCCGACACCATCGACCCTTCGATCCGCTATGCCGCCTACCAACTCAAGACGCCGCGCACGATACCCATTCCAGCGATTGCCCAACGCGCATTTCCCCAGTCCGACACTGCACTGGTGCAGCAGATCAACGAACTCGATCCCAATTTGTTGAATCAGGAACAGGCCGAGACTGCCAAGCAGGGCGAGGGTGTCGAGAAGGCTCCCAAGACGCTCTCGTGGCGCTCGCGCGAGGTCAAGATCGAGGACGCAGCAATCTCCCTGGCGTGGGGCAGGGTGGAAGAGGCCAAGTCGAAGCTGTCTGAACGATGGCCGTCTCTCGTCAATGCTGAGCCCAGAGACGTAGCTGCCGCGTACGACGACATCCTCGAGGCGACTCAAGACGCTGCTGATGCCACGAAGGAAGCCATTGACGAATTACGGTCCGAGGGTGTTTCCCAGAGCGACTCTCGAATGCAAAGCCTACAGATCACTCGAACTGCCGTCAATTATGAGATGATTAGTTGGCGAATTGGCCGAAACCGCGTGCTGACGGGCAGCGACGACGGCTTAGTCGAGAACTATAGTTCATCGCGCAAGAAATCTGTCAAGGAGGAGTCCGGAAAGAAAACCAAGGAAGAAAAGCCTGGCCGCAAAGCAGCCAAGTTGAAGGAGCTGGTGGCCCTCTACGAAGGAACATTGCAAAGTCTGGAGGCTGCGCGAGAGTTGCCTGGTGTAGCCAACGACGAGGCTCTTGCCGAGCAGCTCGCGTCGACAGCGGAGTACTTCCAAGCTCTGAAGCAAGTTGCCTGCCTCCGGTTATCGTGCCGTGCTAACTGGTACAGATCTCTTTCTATCGCCCGCTCCCACGCCATCATTGACAACATTGTCAATGCTTTGGCTCTTATCAAGCATGCCACTGGCGAAGCGCAGGAGGCTGCCTCGACACTTGCCGATGGCCTTGAGCCCGAACTCAACTTACCTCGTAACATTGAGGTGTCAGGCAAGGACGCCAAGTCATTGGAAAGCTTCCTCCAGGGCGAGCTGCAGCGATACCGTGCACTTGTTCACCTGTCGAACTTGCTCAGGGAGTCGGACTCGAACCAAGACGACACTAAGAGTATTCCCCTCATTGAGCGGCTGCGCGAGTATCCCTCGGGAGGCGTTGACCTCGCGAACCTCGTCAACATACCGCCCAAGCTGTCTGCTGTTCCCGTCAAGCCGATATTCCTTGATGTCGCCTGGAACTACATCGACTACCCCGGCAAGGGGCCGCAGGAAGTCGAGCCGCCCAGCGCACCTCAGCAGGTCACCCAGAGCGAGTCCACGTCGCAGCCGCAGAAGAAGGGATGGTTTGGGTTTGGTAGATAAAAAGTAATACACGGGATAGGTGGCTGTTTGCCCCTTCATTATGCACGCAGCATCAACATGACACGTCACATTGAGTTATTGAGCCACCCATGAACTAATACACAAACAGTCACGTCGTTTTAAATCTTGCAAGGCGATGTGTGATTTGAGGGGGGATGTAGAATTATGACATCTAGCTACTCCAGATTTGTTTTGGTTTTGTACATATGCAACCCCGTCTTATCCCCTGGTTCCATACCGTCGATCATATCATGAATACCAGAAGAGGTATCTCGTGTGAATGTTTTGATGCTCCAACGCCGGTTCCGCCGACCGCAGCAGGTATTAACAAACATGTGTAAAAGGGGTAACAAGGAAGAGAGAGCGGTCGCATTCGACCGGAATATAAGTACAGTTGGAATACAAACATGAGAGGAAAGCAAGTCTATGCCCGCCTAAACTAATCAAACATGCTACCTGGCCACCAACGGCTTGCGGGGGGTAGTGAGAAAGTGGTACTAGACACGGCAAGAGTCGTTTAAGGCTTCTTCTCGCCGTCCTTGTTCTCGGATGCGTTGGCATCCTGAGAGGGCTGCTCGCCAGACTCAGCGCGGGCCTTGTGCATCTTGTCGAAAAGGTTCAGGCTGGCAACCTGGAGCTCATCGGTCTTCTCCTTGATCTCAGCAGCGGTGGCGTTGCCCTCGCCGGCCAAGCTCTTGGAGACGTACTCACGGAGGGAGGCGATCTTCTCGCGGATGCTATCAGCCTCGGCCTTGTCGAGCTTCTCGGCGTACTCGTTAAGGGCACGCTCAGTGTCGTTCAAGACGCTGTCAGCGCGGTTGGCAGCCTCAATCGCACCCTTGCGCTCTTTGTCGGTCTCGGCGTACTTCTCGGAGTCCTCAACCATCTGCTGGATCTCCGAGTCAGACAGACCAGAGCCGGAGGCAATGGTGATAGATTGGTCCTTGTTGGTGGACTTGTCCTTGGCGTGGACGTGGACAATAGAGTCGGCATCGATGTCAAAGGTGACCTCGATCTGGGGCACACCGCGGTGGGCAGGGGGGATGCCAACCAGCTGGAAGTTGCCGAGCAACTTGTTGTCACGGACGAGCTCGCGCTCACCCTGGTAAACCTTGATCTCGACAGCGGTCTGGAAGTCGGCAGCAGTGGAGAAGGTCTGGGACTTCTTGGTGGGGATGGTGGTGTTACGGTTGATAAGACGGGTGAAAACACCGCCGAGAGTCTCAATGCCGAGAGAGAGAGGAGTGACGTCGAGGAGGAGAAGGTCCTTAACCTCGCCAGAGAGAACAGCTCCCTGGATGGCAGCACCAATAGCGACAGCCTCATCGGGGTTGACAGACTTAGCGGGGTCACGGCCGAAGATGCTCTTGACGGACTCGGAAACCTTGGGCATACGAGTCATACCACCAACAAGGATGACTTCTTGAATGTCCTTGGCCTGAAGGTTGGCGTCCTTCAAAGCCTTGCGAACGGGGTCGATAGTGCGGGTAATGAGGGGATCCATCATCTTCTCGAGCTGAGCGCGAGTGAGCTTCTGGTTGATGTGCTTGGGGCCGGAGGAGTCGGCAGTGATGAAGGGCAGGTTGATGTCGGTAGACAGGGATGAGGAAAGCTCGATCTTCGCCTTCTCGGCAGCTTCACGGATACGCTGGATGGCCATACGGTCACCGGAGAGGTCGATACCAGAGTCCTTCTTGAACTGCTGGACAAGGTGACGAACAAGGTGGATATCGAAGTCCTCGCCACCCAGGTGAGTGTCACCGTTGGTAGACTTGACCTCGAAGACACCGTTCTGGATCTCCAGAACGGAGATATCGAAGGTACCACCACCAAGATCGTAGACGGCGACGATACGGTCATCCTCCTTCTCCAGACCATAGGCCAGAGCGGCGGCAGTAGGCTCGTTGACGACACGGAGGACGTTTAGGCCGGCAATCTGACCAGCATCCTTGGTAGCCTGACGCTGGGAGTCGTTGAAGTAGGCAGGAACGGTGACGACAGCGTTCTTAACGGGCTTGGAGAGGTAGGCCTCGGCGGTCTCCTTCATCTTGTTGAGAACGAATCCACCAATCTGCGAGGGAGAGTACTTCTGGTCGCGAGCAGAAACCCAAGCGTCGCCGTTGGTGTGTTGGACAATTTTGTAGGGGACCTCCTTGATATCTCTCTGTACCTCAGCGTCGGTGAACTTGCGGCCAATCAAACGCTTGGTGGCGAAGAGTGTGTTCTCGGGGTTGACAACGGCCTGGCGCTTGGCGGCGACACCGACGAGGCGCTCGCCATCCTGGGCAAAAGCGACCACAGAGGGAGTTGTGCGAGCACCTGATGAGATAGGGTCAGTTTGTGTTTTGAAGCGACGAGATATGGCTCAATGGCATCGCTTACCTTCCGCGTTCTCAATAATCTTGGGCACCTTGCCCTCCATGACGGCAACAGCAGAGTTGGTGGTACCGAGATCGATACCGATCACTGAGCCGGTGACCTTTCCATCAGTCGCCGTTGACTCGTAGCGAGCAAACTTGGAGGCAAAGGGCTGGCGGGCAAAGCCTGCCGAGCGCGCGACAGAGCTGGTAGCTCTGGGAAGCTGTTGCTCGTTAGCATGCAAACTCTGACCAGGTCTGGCAGCAGAAAAAGATGAAGAAGAAAAACACTTACAGCTCGAGAAAAGCGTGCAGACATCATCTTGCCTGGCTATGTGTGGGTATAACAAAAGGGGATGTAGGAAGAAAAGGGGGATTGCACGCGGAAAGGAATGGAAGAGCGGTTATTATAGAGTACAGAGTGGATGGATTTGGGGTAGAAGGTGGATGATGAGGGTGCCAGAAAATGGTGATGGTAAAGAGAATTCGAAATTTTTTGACCCGAAAAATGATGCGCGCCCCCGGTCATAGAAGCCGACCGAAGACCGCAGGCGGGATGTCGGCCTAGGTTATTCCGACAGATCCAGCTGCGCAATGTGTAAATATGCACGTGACGGTATTGCCTAGCCATCGCAGGTAATGGACGTGGCGCTAGTGAGCGTGTCACGGTGTCAGCGCCCAGGGGTGTTGGAGCTAGGACAGCTCGGCTGGAAATTTTCCAAGTTCTCTTGAGCTCTTTGCCGTGGCGGCGCAAGTAGCTGGCTGTACTGACGCGTTGATGTGTGACTCTCCTCTCCCACCCACACTATCACGAGCTGAACACACGCCGGGTTGGGAGGTGACTGGGCCCACCGCGCTTTTTTGTATGGTCTCATGCAGGGCGTCACAAAAATCATCTGGCATTGATCTGAGGGCTGGATCCAGCCACCGTGCTTGATTGAGGGTTGGATGTTTCATTGCTTTCCACATTCTGATCGGTCGCAAGTCATGCGAAACGATAAGCAGAGTGTAGAATTTATTATCCACCTACAAAGAGGACAATTATGGAAAAAAAAGAAAGAAAAAACCAGGTAGTACGGACCGGCATCGCGGAATACGGACCCGATCCGTTAGACCCAACGGCAGCGCTTCCGCTGCCGAAAGTGGACCACGGCGTGGTGCCGATTAAAGTAGAACTTCAACCCCAGGGTCACTCACTAGGTGCACAGGTGACATCTCTTTGCCCCTGTCTACGGGCGGTCTGCTTCTGCAGGTTCATTGTATCCGTATGCTATTTCAAAATCGAAGAAGAAAAAAAAAGGCCTTCGGCGGCGCCTGTCAATGCCTGGACACATTGCGATCTCGTTCGGTAGTACACACCTTCGCGTCAATGGCCATCAAAAAAAATCATTATAGTTAGTTATGACTTGATGCATATTACGATGAGAGTCTGTACCGATCGACTTGTCGATAGAAGTGCCAGCGCCTGGCTCTGAACTGATTGTTCCGCTCCAGCAACGACGTGGCCCAGCAGGCCTGTGCCAGATTTGATATCTATCCTCCCCATCATACAGGAACCTTAGAAGATTCATTGACAAGGCTATTATCACTTTACCATCTCGAAGGAAAACGTGGCATGAGGCGAGGTCAACCCCAACAGCAAGTGCAATTGTGACCAGGGCTCCGCTTTCGTCCAACATATCCTGAATCTCTTGGTCGGCTCGACGCCATCTCATCTCTCAACTCTGTCCGATCACCCGAGTACTTACTTCATCCTCGTGCCTCGTGTTTCAAAAGACCGCAGCCAGCATGCCCATTGAGGACGAGAAAGAGCAATATTCCAAGCCCGTAACACGATCCCGTTGCAACNCCCCCCCCCCCCCCCCCCCCGCATTTTGATCATTGGCGCCGACGGTTCACTCCACCACAGCGCGCTGTGGCTTCAACAATCAATTACTGGGTTGTATTCGCTTGACGTTGCCGTCATCTCTGGCACTGCCAGTCATTGATTGGGGTTGGATTGATAGCAAAGGGGCCCGCAATCGGAAGCAGCGCTCAATGGCATTGGACGGGGCTTGGGTTGGTGGAAACGACGGACATTTGCCGATATGTTCGTTGACGGGGAGTCAACAGCAACTTGGGATCCGTTGTTGGAGCTATGTGGAAGGACTGGCTAGTTCCACGGTTGTTTCCGAAAACATCACCTCTTGACGTGGCGTCAGCTGGCTAAGAATCCTCAGCGGGTGTCGGTTTCGACCCAGGCGAGTACCTACCTAGCCCAAGCTCCCGACACACCAAGCAGCTTCAAAGCGGGTATGAAGTACGTACTGCAGAGGTACCATGGTTTGGAAATCCAACATATATTGCGCGGGTGCCCGGGTGGGCAGGTGGAATGTACCTAGGGAGGTAGGTAATTACAGATAGGTAGGTGCAGTAGAGTGCATTTCGTGTGCCGACCAACCAGGACCAAGGGGGAATCAGAACAGGCCCCTCCTCCCGCTACTAATACACGGACGTCATGCGGGAAGTTGCCTCTCGTCTCGTGCAACTCACTCACGTAGGCCTCCAGGCATCCGACATTCGAATCCTGCCACGGCTCCCTCAGCTACCAAGTCCTCAAACGTTGCCCTTCGTCGCTTTGCTGAACACACCGATTGATTTGAGTACACGATCAGCGCAGCTTGATAACGCGTGCTTCGGCAGCTACATGTTTGCTTCCTGACGCATCCTCTGGCCTTTCCATAAGCCATCATGGCTGTGAGAGATGGCGGCGTCTCGTAAGTCCTATCCTATTCAAGGCTTCCATCACGCGACCTGAATTCTAAATCTTTGTCCCTGCAGCTACTACCCGACGAACAGCCTGATTTCCAAGAAATCACCGAAGCACTACCGCATCCCTGTTCGATCCCAGTGCGTCTTTCTCGCCGCCCACTCTTCTCGCGCTCGCATGCGAGGAATGCTCACTAATCCCCTCACCAGACACTGGCAACTGCGATCGCTCATCAGCGCCGAGAAAAAGAACCTCGTTTATTTTCCCGGGGGCGCTGGTAGCAACCACATCCAACGGCTTAACACTGCGACCAGAGAATGCGAAACCGTCGGGTTTCTCTCCTTTTCGCCACGATGCCTAGTCTCCGAAAATGGCTGGGTGTGCTGCGGGGGAGAGACGGGCGAGTTCACGGCGATTCAGACGGACAGCGTCGGCGATGGTGATGCCAACCTTGATCTCCCACTCAATCTAGAACCCGACGCTCAACTGCCCCTCGGGCTCGACCCCGGCTCTGTTCGACCCGAAGACAATGTCTTGTCCCTCCTCAGCCAATCGCGGCGGACGAACCTGAGCAGCAGAATGAACAAGAGTGGCCTTGCCAAGAGTCAGAAGCTGGCGCGCGACCGGGTCAACTGTATAACAATGTGGTTTCCGCCAGCGGCCGGTCCAATACATCATGGTGCCTACACCGAGCCTGCTGCTGTTCTTGCCAACAACGATAAGACGGTTGTCCTGGTTGGGTTGCGCGATTTTGAAAGCCAGGAGAAGGTCGAGCCGTTGGATGTCGTAACGTACCCGGATTATGTCAACCGCGCTATCATCTCACCCGACGGCCGTCTTCTAGTGGCAATCCTCGACGACCCGTTCTTGTACATCCACCACCGTGTGGAGGCAACCATTGACGAGAACGGTCCATTTAGGAGCGAGGACAAGATGGAGTATCGTTGGGAGCTATGCGACAAGATCCTGCTCAAGAGCCAGCGCAGAGACGACGGATCCGACAGCAGAGGGAGTTTTGCGGCATGTTTCTCTAACACCGGGGCCTACCTGGCCGTGGGGACACAGTACGGCACGATCTCGGTCTTCGATGTTGAAAGCCTCACTGACCCTGATGTCGTCGATCCCTTGCTGACCTCCTTCACGTCATCGCGTCCGATGGCTGGACCTGGTGCTGTCCGTGACATGGCCTTCTGTCCCGGCCCGTACGATCTCCTGGCTTGGACCGAGGATCGCGGCCATATTGGTGTTGCAGATCTCAGAAGCGGCTTCGTGCAGCGTCAAATCCTAGACATTAGTGCGACGGACGACTATGATCACATCGCCATAGTCGATCGGGCCACGATCGACCCTCGACTGCTCGAGGGCCGCGGCGAACCAAATGACACACTCTCCTCGATCCTGCCAGACGCCGCTGAGATTCGTCGGCGGCGTGGCGACGGTCCAGGCGGTCGCCACCATTTGGTTCGTATGCCCGACGAGACGCGAGTGCTTGAGGCCTTGCAAGAGGAGCGGAGGAGGAGTGAACAGAGAGACCGAATTTCAGCCCGAATGGCAGAGCAAGGGACACAGCAATCGCCTATGCAATTTTTTGGAGGGATGACCCCCTTAGGAGGGAGAGGTACCCGTTTCGACGCTGAGATCTTGGTGCGGGCGCGGAACGGCAGCGCGGCACGTAGAGAGCAAACTGCCCCGATGCGGACAAACCGAGAGCGAATGGCTGTCGAGCCCGGCGAGCCGAGCGATGACGCCAACCAGAACGTATCCATGGCCATTGGCGACCTCTTGGGCAATATTCGCGACTCAAGAGAACGAGCGCAAGAACGCATACGCACCGCTCAGCGGCTCATTCTGCAATCCAACAGCGACCGGGAGCGCATGCTGGACCTGGCGAATCCCTATACACCAAGGCGTTCGGCGAACATACGGCCAGGTGACACTTCGGAGGCGGCACAGCGCGGAACAAGTGGCCTGCGCAACTTGGCGTCTTCCGGGAGCGGCTGGGCGGACCTCGAGGCGCTCTACAGTCTTTCATTTGAGAGCAACATCCAGGATCTGCGGCAAGCCGTGAGGGACAGAGATGTGGATCGAGAACGCGCTTCGATACTGCCGCTGCTCAACTCGGTCGCGATGCGTGATTTGGAAGAGCGCAACAGCCGTCGGCGCGTTGTGCTCGAACACGGTGTGCACGAGGCTCCCCCTGAGCCCGATAACACCGCCGGTATCTCATGGAGCCAGGATGGCAGAACTTTGTGAGTATCACCCCACCACGTGGTGAGATTGTTGGTTGTGTATATACTGACATCGCAAAGATATGTGGGAGCCGAAAACGGCATCTACGAGTTTCACGTCGATGTCCAGGGCCGCAAATTTCACCCTAGTTTGACGCTGCGGTGAAGTGTGCGATGATTTGAGTTTATGTGCTGTTTTTGGCAGGCCAGCAACGGACCATGGCCGTGATTATATAGCCGAAGTAAAGGAACAGCTTCCGAGGACGGCGTCGTGGAGTTTGGCATGCTTTGTGGAGTTTGGTCAATTTATCTTCAACGAACATCGTACGCGCTCATTTTCGAAGTGGAAGAAGAAAAAGTCTGCAACGTCGGATAAGTGGCGCTTCTATTTGGACAGATGACGGTCTTTTGACGCGTCTTTTCAGCAGGGGAGTCCGATTGTGTATAATGCAGATTGGATCGCGGAGCAGTTGCTCAGGGGTTGGTTGGTCGGTTACCTCGAGCCTAACAGCAGAATGCCCAAACACACGTCAAGCGTACAATATCCCATCAACCCGTTCCGCGATTGCCAGGCAGCTCGTCAGCCCAGGGCTCTCGATTCCCAGCAGGTTGACCCATCCCTCGTAGCCGTCCTCCTTCCTGATGATGAAGTCGTGGAACCCCGTCCCATGCGCGACGGCCCCGAGCTTCTCCAGCTTCGGCCGGATGCCGGCGTAATCGGGCACCAGACAGCTCTCGTCAAGGCCTGGCAGGTAATTCTTGATGGCCTCGACGGCGGCCGGCAACCTCGCGCCGTTGACAGCCAGGTCGTCAGGCGAATCGACCCATTCCACGTCCGGGCCGAAGCGCACGCGCCCCGCGAGATCCAGCGTCAGATGGGTGCCCAGCCCGCCGGCGCCGGGCTCGGGCGCCGGGTAGATGAGCCTGCCGACCTTGGGTGCCGAACCCGCGCACGAGAAGTAGTTGCCCTTGGCGTAGTACATGGCGCGCCGCTCCGACGCGGGGACGATCATGTTGTGCACGTCGACGGCGCCCAGCCCCGCGGCGTTGACCAGCACCTCAGCCGTGACGGCACTCTCCTCCCCCGTGGCCGGGTCGCGGCAGCGCACCTCCCACCCGGCACTGCCCCTGTCCCCGAGCGGCGTCACCGCCGTCACGGCGGAGCTCAGCGCCACGACGCCGCCCGCGTCCTCGAACAGGCCCGTCAGCGCCACCATCAGGCCGTGCGAGTCCACGATGCCTGTCGTCGGGCTCTCGAGCACGCCCTCCGCGGCCCTGACTTCCGGCTCCAGCCTCCGCGCCTCCTCGGCGCCGACCCAGCGCACGGGCACGTGGATCTCGTGCTTGCAGAAGTCGTGCACACGCTCGAGGGCCTCGCGCTGGGCAGCCGTCTGCGCGACGATCCACTTGCCCGTGTTGGCGTGCCCGACGCCGCGCTCGCGGCAGAAGGCGTACAGCAGCTCCTTGCCGCGGATGCAGAGGGACGTCTTGAGTGTGCCAGCGCCGTAGTAGATGCCGGCGTGGATGACTTCGCTGTTGCGCGACGACGTCTCCGTGCCGACGGCGCCGTGGCGCTCGAGAAGGACCGTCGACGTCCCCGGGCGCTGGGCGAGGACGCGCGCTGTTGCGAGGCCTACCGCACCGCCGCCAACGACCTATCGTGGGTTAGATTCAGCATCCAACTAGGTGGATAGGCACCTCTATCCATCGCGACGGCGGAGATGCTTCCGATTGCAGGTGGGATGTTCAACTCACGACATGGGTAAAGTCGGCTCGCGCGGGAGTTGTGGTGGAAAACCCCCGTCGGGCTCGTCGGAGTCCGTTGATCGATCTCATGGACAACAGCCTCAGCGACATGATTATGGCTAATCGGCAGCTCCTTTGCCGGTTTTGAAGCGAACTTGCGGAAAAGAAGGACGCTTGTTACATGTTCCCACTTGCTGGTGGCGCAACCGACGCACGGCAGGGGTCCCGGCACCGGAAGGGGCTGTTAGCTAGGTACCTGAAACTTGGTGAGTGGCAACACGGGGTAAACGTATCCTGCTACTGGCCAGCAAGTAGCTCGTGTTAGTTCTTTCTTGTAATGAGGTTCTTGTACGGATACTCTGTATTTAGTTGTTGTCTTCGTAGTCACTACCAAATAAGTATCGCCAGACAGACTTGAATCAACTTGATACGCACCAAAAGCGAACCCCCCTCCCCAAGAAAAGAAAAAAAAAGAGAACTCGTTTGGCCAGAGGATCAGTTACCCACACACAATGTGCCGACGGCGAGCAAGATTCAAGTCGTCAAAACGTCATCTCATCGATTAAAACACAATCTATGTACGTAGGTGTTCATGTGCATCCGATTCTTCGTGTCTAGGCCTTTGATCCACGCCGCCGCCGCCGCCGCCGCCGTCGCTGCTCTTGACGTCCGGCTTGGGCGACGTCTTGCGGGCCGACCCTCCCCTGCCCACAATCTTCTCTGTCCAGTTCCAGCCCCCAAGCGGCGTCGTCGACCGGTTACCGTCCTTGTCCTTGAACTCAGTGTCCTTGGGACTCCTGGCACTGGCTGTCGTGGCCGTCGTGTCGCTGTCGTGGCTGTCCGCCCAGTCCCGGTCACTCCATGTCACCGAATCGACCCGTTCCGTCCGCGGCCTAGGCGATCTGGTGACCACCCGGGGCGGACTGGTCGACGAGCTGCGTGACGAAGAGCGGCGTTTGCGCGGTGCCTGCATGTCTGGCACCACGTCTTCCGCCTCGCGTTGGGAATTGGGAGACAGCATACCAGCGGCCCGCCTATCGTTGGCGCCGTCGTTGGATGCCACGCCGCTGTCCCTGACCTCGTCGCCATACTTGTTCGGTGCCTGGCCAATGTCGAATGCCAGCTCGCCGGCCGACTCGTCTTCGTCACGAGTCCGGGCGGTCGCGGAGTCGCTGAAGTGGGCGTCGACGAGGTGCTTCACGACGGGCCAACCGTAGGCATTGGCAAACATGCGACGCACGATGATGTTGTTGTGAGCGTCGGGTTCCAGCTTGACGAGCACCTTCCGCCACGCCAGGCCACGGTGGTAGGCGCGAGCAATCTTCTCCTCGACCCGCATCTGCGAAGCATCAATTTCCTCGTCTGGGCCCTTGTCGGGATTCGTGTGAGCCGTGTCGTCGTAGTCGCGCGTCGAGTCCATGGTGCCTTCGTGCGACAGACGCTGCGACGCGTGGGGCGACGAATCGGTACTAGTCCTCGACCCGCCCGAGCCCGTTGACGCAACCCGCCTAAAGGTGCCTCTGCGAGACGCCAGTGAGCCTGTGGGCTTCTTCTTGAGGGGTGGCGGCGGGATGTCCGATGGGTGATAGACGCGGTCGTGGAAGATGGCCCTTGGGCGCTTGGAGGGGTCGATGAGGTACTCGGTGGTGGGGATCTTGGGGTTAATCAGGTCGTGTGCGGACTCGAAGAAGCTCGTCCTCGGCGGCGCAATGTGCTGGTCTCGCCCCATCTCATGGCCCGCAGTCACCTTGGACCCAGACGTCTGTGGGATATCATCAAAGTTGATCGTCTGACTCCGCTTGTAAATCTTGTGTTGCTTGTTGGACATGCTGGGCGTCTTGGGCTGCGTCTTGGGCTGGGCCTGCTCGTTGCCCTTGAAGAGGGACAAGAAGCCGGCAAACGGCCCGCTGTTGGCACTGTCCTTGACGCCATCGGGCCCTGCTTCGTTGTAAGGCGTGGGCACCGACCGAAGACTGGCCTGGTCGTCCTCCATCATCGCATTTCGCGGCGGCTGCGGCACCTCCACGGCGTTGGCCGGAGCCGTCGGCGTGATGTTGCCGGAGTGATCGTCCACGGGCTGCTCGTCGTCCGGAGGCAGAGCGCTGGATCTCCGTGGTGTCGGTGCCAGGCTTCCGCCCGTCAATTCGGCCCACCCAGCGCCCACCAGCGTCTCAACCAGACCGGCGTCTCGCCGTGCCTTTTCCACGCGGCCCAGGCCCTGCCAGTCGAGGAACAGGAGACAGCTCGTCCTCAGCGGGACAATACCGTCATTGACAACATTCGAGTAGACGGTGCGGTTGCGGAACTTCTTCAGCGCCGTATGGGCCGGACCAGTCGGCAGAATCCGCAGCAAGGGCTTGGACTCGGGTTGGACCTCACCCATGACCCTCTTGTGCGCGCTCTCGCCGAGGTTGCTGACGATGGCGCCCCAGCCGCTCCTCGCGATGGTGGGCGCTCGCCACGTGAGACCAAGATCCTGACCCGTCCTGCCGACTAGGCCAAAGTCTAGGGCGAACTTGACGTACAGAGGGTTTTCATTGCTGAGACCGAGGAACGGCGTGGCCAGAGCGACGAAGTTGATTGGCTTGATTAGGGTGAAGAACTCAGGTGAGTGCTTCTGGATATATGCGACGGCGTATGTCTGTATCAGGCCGCCCAACGAGTGGCCAATGAAGCTGATGCTGGTGATTCTGAAAGGGCGCTTCTCGTTGCCTTCTTCTTTGTGTATCGTGCTGCGTCTATGGGATGGTTTGCTGTTGTTATCCGGTTCAGATTTGTGCAGAACGGCAGCGACTGCCGACTCTGTATGGCCTTTCTTTGAGGGCAGAAACGGCTGGTCGGGATACGACATGGAAAGAATGTACCTAGCCAGTCTCTTACCCAAGTATTTGATACCCCTTTCTGTCCTTGTCGCATTGCCCGAGAAGCCACGCACAATGACCTCTTCATCGTCCCCATCGTCTTCCGCAGGGCTATCGTCTTGGGCCTCGTCTTGGGCCTTGTCCCCGGTCTCGTGTGTGGCGCCTTTTGGGGCGTCCCCATTTTCTCTGGCCTCCTTCTCGGCGCGCTCCTTGGCGCGCCTGGCCTTGGCATCAATCTTAGCCTGCGCGACTGTCTGATCGATGCTCTCTTTTAAATACAGCATGTCCGCCCCCAAGTTGCTATGCAGGCCATGGGTCAGGACGACCAAGTGCACCTTTTTCTGCTTCTGCTCGAACTCCTCCTCCAGCGGCCGTTCTTGGGTGGTGGCGCTCTCCACGGGCTGATCCTTCTTGGAGCGACTCTTGAGCCGGTCGATGTTGAGGTCGTCCCAGCCCGGAAGCCTCGGAGTGTTCCACAGAGAGGCCGTGTCCTCGACCTTGAGGCGGATGGCTTTGGAGAAAACGCCCTTTGGCTGGGCCGGATGGTGGCCGTCCTTGGCGCCCATGCTCTGTTGATAGTCGGCTACCTTGCCGGGTTGCGGCACCTGAGCCTGCCCGCCAATGACGGGCAGAGAGGAGCTCAGGTTCAGCGACTTTGCGTCCCTAGCGAGCGTCACCTCGTACCCGACGGCGGCAGAGGTCGAGAAAATGACCTGCGACGACACCTCGACGATCCACGAAGCGCTCTCGGTTTCCTGGGCCCCGGGCGTGGCACCGCCAAAATGGCCGCCGCCTCCGGTGCCCGCGCTCTGGCGTATGTGCTCCGGCACGACCAGCTCGCACTCCCACGAGCCGCCGGCCTTGAGCATGGGTTCGAATTCAGGGACGCCATAGCGGCGGGGGTTCGCAAACTTGACGTTGGGGTTGAAGTTGGAGGGGTAGGCGGCGGCGGCCAGGGTATAGGGCCCGTGAACGAAGGCGGCGCGCAAGGCGATGGCCGAGGTGTTGCGAACACGCAGGTAGAGGCGCTCAGGCGAGGGCAGAATTCGGTCCTGGGAGGGGGTGTAGGTGACGGTGTAGCGGACGACCTCTCCGATCTTGACGCTCCCGATCTGGTAGACGAGAAGCATTGTAATGTTGTATACGCTGCACCGGGGAGAGGAGAGAGACAGCTACGGTGTGTGGGTGTGCTACTGTCGGTGAGTTGGTGACGCCGTCATCTCCGGGCGGACGCTTCTCGAGGAAAACGGCGGGAGGCGGCTGCGGTGAGAGGGTAGATGGCACAGTTGAAGCCAACGGTGGTTAAGATGAATGGTTGGATTGGCCGGGTCGCGTGTTCGAGCTCGCATTCGGAGGGAGGATTGGCTGGGAGGAAAAGTCGAAAGGGCATGTGAGGTGCATCCGGAAGTGGAAGGGTAGGTAGTCAGTAGGTAGGTAAGGTAGTCGAGAGGAGGTGTGTAAGGTAGATGGCCCGTCAGGCAGTGAGTAGAGAGTACTTGGATGGGAGAGACGGTAGAGGCGGCGGGAACGCAGGTTTTTTCCAAAAAGAAAAAAAAGTATAGATATTGGAACCCGTCCGTCTGACAGTACGGCTGGTCGAGGTGTGTAAGGTTCAGGTTGGCAGACGCCGAGGAGGGAAAGACAGAGAAAGCCACCCGGAGGAGGTAAATAGGTATTATTGGGGAGAAGCAGAGCAGCGATAATAGCCCGAGCGAAGGAGAGCACGAGGGTCCCGAGAGACCGGGGGGTCAGTGTTGGGGGTGGAGGTACCTAGTGGTAGTGGTAGCGATGGTTGCGGCGGATGTGGCCGCTTAAGAGCATACAGATAAAGTACAAACCTAGGTACCTAGATACCCAAGTACTTGGCTACAGAATGTAACTAAATGCACAGACAACGTCATTGGGCGAAACATCCGGCGGCACTGGGCAGTCCATTCTTTCACAGGTAAGAAATGTCAAAAGGCTCACCCCCACCACCCATCCATTTTTTCTTTCCGGCTTGTCCATTCCCAGAATCCCATTCGATCCGACGTGGGACTTGCTCTGCTAAGCTCAAGTGATGGTTTCTTTTTGTTTTGTTTTTTGTTTTTTGTTATTTTTCTGCTCAACTCACTCGGTACAGAGGCACCCCCACGCATCTCTGTTTGCAACTCACAGCACCGACCTACCTACCTTAGGTAAGTCTGTATGTATTTACCTAGGTAGATACTTATTCAATTAGGTACTCTGCTGCTCACTATGAAGTCACTGCGTATTCGTACAACTCCCCAAGAAGCTAGAGATAGATTCCTTCCAAGACCAGCGAACCACATAAGAGAGACGCCGCTTCATCCCATCCCAAGGTTCCTCCTCGCAAGCCTTGACTGGCATTCCCGTTCCAGGCGTCTTTTCGCTCCAGGCCTTCTTCCGACCCCCCGCACCGGACGATGAGTGTGGACCAAAACCCTCGCTCCCTTTCTCACTAAGCCTATTCTCAATTTATGGGGAGCAGCAAGTGAGAATGCCATATCCAAAACCCAGACAGGGCCAGACTTACCTCGGGAAAAGGGGAAGGGGGTTGGGTGGTTCATGTGTGTGCGTATGTCAAACCGCCGCCAGACAAGCATTCAGCGGCCTTTCAACTCGTCGCCAAGGCGAACCAAAAGACCATCAGAAGTCCTCGACCAAGAAGGCTGTTGCAGGCATCATCAGTCTTGGCAGGGGACCGGCCGCACGGTCCCTACTCGATGGACGGTCATCGAGATCGTATATAGCTGCTCATAGGTGGATGGGGGAGAGGCTCCATGGCTCACTCCGTGCAACTATGCGATACGATGCGATGCGATGCGATGCGTTGCGGTGCGATGCCGATGCTCGGGCTTGGTGCATACACATACACAACAACTCGTGTGAGACAACCCATGCGTGCCATGTACTACGTACTCGCGGGGGATGGTTTGCGTCGAGCACGTGCGCGTGTCGGAGAAGGGGCGACGCATCGCCATCTCGCCTCGTTGCTTTGGGTGAGATGCAATGCGGTGGATGTTTGCTTTCAAGAGTGTGACTGGCAGTACCCTGAGAATGAGATGGAAAGATGGCCCCATCAATGCGAGTGGTACACTTGCCAGGAACCGGCTAGCCGCACCACGCCGTCACGACGGCCAATGGCGGACCCGGGGCCCAGAGAGAGAGAGAGAGAGAGAGAGAGAGAGAGAGAGAGATTCCCCGCGAGTGTCAGCCAGCCTCATTTCTCCTGCTGCTTTCGACCTGTAAGCTCTGGTACCTAGTATACCTATGTATCCGTACATGATGTAAAAAAGCACGTACGCTCAACGACTCACCCTGTCTACCCGGGTCGCGGACCCAGGTCCGTAGGCCCCCAAAACAGCCCAGCTCTCTCTCTCTCTCCTCCTTTGCGCCGCCACTCCTGCAATAGACCTCGACACGAATCCGGCCGACAAATCGCTGGGCCATAANCGCGGCGGAACCCCCCCCCCCCCTCTCCCCACCCTTCCAGGATGACCGGCCCATCATTCTCCACGTCCTTGGTTGGCCCTCGAGATTGGACGCCGAGGCGTCCGGGACTCGATCCGTGCCACCCAGCGCGAACCGACCGAGGCCGAGACTTCACATGAGAAACGGCAAGCCGAAAAGCCAAATGGACCTCGTGTGTACTCGTTACTCCGTGCTACTCACTATGTATGCTGCGTACTGAACTCACACGAAATCTTAAAGCCCAAAGCCCACGCCCTGCCCCGAGGATATATCATCACGCGCCTAGAATTACAAGCATAACCCCATAGAAAGAATGGCAAACGGCCTCCCCCTCCCCCGGATACGTGTAGCATGAACCAAAAGAAACCCGAGCAATGGGAATTCATCAAATCGTGGTGCGTCCTGAGTCCTGTTCTGTCGTCAAGTACTTGCTTCATTGTTTGTCGTATCACCCCATTGCGTACGCCTCTCCCTCCGGCATACCCGGCCGCACATGGTTTCGCCATTCGTGCACTCGGTTCATGCCACGGCCCACCCCCGTCAGTCCGGCGAGCGTCGACGACCTTGGCTCCTCTCGCGTTCGTCTCCGGCTCCGTGGCGCATGCACCGCCGCCTCCCTCTCGTAGTTGTATACCATCCCGTCAGATGGCAGCGATGTCCTGTCGTACATCTCCTCCTCCATCGTATGTCTCCTCAACAGCGGGAGCGGTGGTGGAGGCCCCATCGCCATCGGAGCCGCCATAGGAGGAGGTCCCATTGGAGGGGTTAACATCGGCCCTAGTAGGGGCGGTACAGGTGGCGGGGCAACCATCCCCGGCCGGGAGCCACCCGGGCCCAGACGGAGCTCCGAGAAGCGCTCAGCGAGGCCTCGCGCTCTGTTGACACCCGACATGTAGTCCGTCGGCGCCGGCCTTTCGAAAGCCGCCGGTGGCGTCGGCGCTGGAGGCACGGGTGCCGATATATATGCGTCCGCCTCTCGGTGATAGTCGTCATTCACAAAATGGCCCGTCGTGTTGCCGATGCTGGCGATATCCCCGTATCCTCTGTCGTAGACATCATCAACCTCGTAACTCTGTAGCGTCCGCGCAAGATCCTGGTCGCGATTCTCTCGGAACCTCCGCATCAACCTGCTGCTGTCGTACTCTTGCGACCGCGACCGCCGCAGCGGCGACACGCTGGAGGCGACAGTTGGCCGCACACTTCTCGAACTCTCGGCGAGGCCCATCCGCTCCATGCGCTGTATTGTAGCCGGCAGCCGCCCATCACGAACCTGGTCAGCGTCCGCTGTCTCACAGTTGAACCAAGGACAGTCGCAATTCCTCCACTTGGTGCCGCACACCATGCAGAACTGTGCCCCGCAAACGCTACCCTGATCAGCAGGGTCCAGATGACCTGGAAATAATCAGAGAGAGACCTTACCATGTCATGTGGTTGCAGCCTTCCTTGAGCTCGACCATGTGGTTGCATCTGAAGCATCGTTTCCAGCCCTCATCCTTGGCTTGATCCAGGAACCGGGTTGTCTCCTCGTCGTTGGGGCATTCCCTCGACGAGTGCCACCGGCCGTTGCATGAGCAGCACACTTTGGTTCGGCACTGGCCGCATTTGCCGTACTTGCGGCCCCCTTCGCTACGGATGTATTGCGGCTTGACCCAGGCGCCACACTTCCTCGAAGGGCAGTAGATGCGGTTTCGTGCCGAGTACTCTTGGAACCTCCGATTCCACTTCTTCTTGAACTCGGCCGAAAACAGATGGTCGACGTGCTTCAAGGCGATGTTCTCGGAACAGCACTTTGGGGGCATTTCCTGCGGGTCAGAGATGGAGATTTTGAAGTGTCTCTTTAAACATGCGCTGCACATTCGATGTCCGCACTTGAGCTTTGAGATTCTGCTCGACGGGAAATCGTCCATGCACACGACGCACTCGGCTCTGGGAAAGAGAAATGTCAGCATCTGCGGGGCACAGAGAGGTTGGTATCACCTACTTGGCCGTCTTCTCGGTTGAGTGAGAGACGGAGCTCCCCGTGAGTAGATTGCCCAAAAAGCTAGACGATTGCCTGTTTGACGACGTCGTACTGCGCGTGCGCGACGTGACACGCGATTCCCCTGAGGCGGTATTGGAGCGGCGGACTGTACGGGTCTCTGGATACACAATCTGGGACGGGCGTCTCCTGGCATGCCTGCTCGGGGTCAAGTCAGAATCGTCCCGAGCCGGGTACGCCTCATAGGCCAGCCTCCTAGAGGAGCTGGGCGGCTTGGAGATATCGTACGCCTTGGGCGGTGGGCGATGGTGGCTCGATCTCCGGGCCGGGCTCTCGGAGCGCTGTCTTGAGGGGTGTTGCCCCGACGGTGGTCGTGAGGGGCGAGAACGGTGCCGCGGGGGCGAGGGGCTGCGCTCGTCCATGGAATGCTGCGGTGTGGATTCCGTGGATCCGTCCTCCTCCAAGTAAACGATCTTCTTGATCTTCCTGCGGCGCTTGGGCATCTTGTCGTCCTCTGGCCGCCGACGCCGCTCGACGACTGTCTGGCGTGCCGGTTTGCCGCACCTCTCTCTCTCCCTCTCTCGCCTATCCCGGTCAACATCCCCGTCCCTGCCTCGCCACTGCTCCCGCTCCCGCTCCCGCTCCTCCACCCGTGTCGAGACGCTCGTCTCCGACTCATCGTCCGAATCCGACTCGGAAGCAGACCGCGAATAGTGCGACGACCGCCTCGAGTCGTGGGTACGCCGCGTCCTTGAGCGGCGGGGTGGCTCCGGACTGCGGCCACGTCTGGAGGTCTCCCAGCCCCTCTTCCGACCGCCCTCGGACGACTCCTCGTCGTATGAATCATAGCCAGTGTTGACCGGCACCCTCCCCCTCCTATAGGGAGCTGGTTTGGGGGTCCTGGGCATGGTCGTAGCCGCGAGGGTGGCGGACGCGCCGCTGGTGGTGTTTACTGAGCGACTTCGTCCCATGGACGAAGTCGAAGTCCTCTCATCGGGCCCTTGTATAAGGTCTCTAGGCCTCCGGTACGGCATCGGGTCGAATGCGGCCTCGGCGGCGGGGTGCCAATCATAATGTGCGATGGGCGGCGGGCTGAGAGGGTGCCGCCGTCGGCTCGTTCTCCTGTGCAGCTCTGCGCCATCTCGATAGGCCATCGGGCTGCCGTCAGCCTCATCCAGGAGGAAAGAGGAGTTGGAGATGGGTTCGGGAGCGGGAGTCGTTAGAATCGAGGGTCGAGAAGGAGGTGCACCCGGACAGCTGGTTGCTTGTGAATGGGTGGCTTCAATGCATGCCGCGGAGCGATGATTGGGCCTGGATGACGGGTTGCATATCGGCCATGCACATGCAGGTGTCCAGAGGTGATTGTTGTACGCCCTGGAAAAGTAGACGACGGCACCTGTTTGCTTTTTTGCCCCCCCTCTCTCTTCCTTTTGCGGTGAGGTATCAATCGGGCAGCAGCGGAAGCTGTTTGGTCGAATGGAGCGTGTGGAGAGGAGAACAGAAGCCCGAAGGATGACGGCCGCCCAGGGCGGGGGGGTTGAGAAGCGTAGATGCCTCGTTAGGTCACGATTCTCGTAAGCTCAGGTTGGGCGTGGAGGGGCTGGACATGTCGGTTGTGAAATTCTGAACGGTGGCCTTGAATGGGGAGGAAAGTCACTTCGTCCATCATGGAAATCCATGGCGAGGAGTCATTACAGGGCGCGCCACCGACGGCAATCGATTGGCCCCTATTGTGCCGCGGCGGGGGTGAACTTGTCTCTAACGAGAGGCGTCCGTGAATCCCACCTTTTCCGTATGGAAATGAAATAGACTGGTGGTGCGGTGTGTACTGCACAGAGTATCCGCTGGTGGCCTATGCCCTGCCCGCAGCCCCATTTCCCGTGGTTCAAACACCACTAAGACCAGGACTCTCGCAGGTTGCCCGTGTCGAATCGGCGCACCTCAGCTACCTGTCTGCACGACACGACACGAACACACAACACGGTGTGCGAGACCCCCATGTTCTCTCGCATACTTTCTTCCTCTCTCTCCCTCTCTCTCTCTCTCTCGCCTCGGCTTGGTGTGCAGTACACAGACGGTCGTCATCGTCGTCTTACAGTCGTCCGAGCTAGCGGCCAGTCCGATCTGCGCACAGCGGGAGCGGCTGCCTCCCTCTCCCCTCTCCCTGACAGCGAACCTTTGACGCAAAGGGTGGTGAACGCCTAGCGGTCGCTGAGCCCTGGGCGATTACAGGTAGGTACCTAGCGCCCTGCAGGGGACGGCCCATGGGGCACCGTCAAGCGAGGGAACCGCCGGACGCTGGAATGGAACTGCGTGCGCACGTGCGTCGGCCATATGCATTGATCGCAGCCCCGTGACTGCGGCACCTGAAGGGGGCTGATGCGGACGCTATGGTTTGGCCAACAGTGTCATGTTGAAAGAAGGTACGGATACAGAAGTCTCTGCTGTGTTATGCCGAATACCTGCACTACATACTATTCCTGTACACATAGGTAGGTAGGTGCCCTCAAAGGGTCTACCCTAGGTAACTGCAAATCCCTCTGTCCCGCCAACCAAGACCGGCCCACTTCGGCCGGCACCGAAGTAAAGGTGGGTCCGTCCAACGGCCCGCACGCACCCATGCCTACGGCCTTTCGGAGCCCGGCTGGCCCAGACGGGGCCGCCGTTCCGATGGTCGGCGTCCGAGTCAGAAGGCAGACCGCCTTCTCACGTATCCAAGACAATCCCCCGTGTCTTTGGAGAGCCACTCACACCCTGCGAAATGGCCGGTGTGCCGCAACCCTGGGCTTGTGGAAGTAGCACTATCAAGACGTTTGTGGCTTTGCGCCGGTCCTTGGCCGGAAAGCAAAAACTTGCGGCGAGATACTCGTCTCGACCTCTCGATACTGTTCTCGCCAACAAAGGCGACCAACATCTATTTACATGTCTCCCTGTCCTCCTGCCCCCCTCCCTCCCTCTTGAGCCGAGACCCGCGTCGTCCTCGGCTGGAGTACAACATACCCGCGAGCTTCAAACGTCCAACTCGGCAGACAGTCTTCGCATCCATTTTCATTCGGGGCCGAGCCGAAGCCCTTCTTTGATTGGTGGATCTTCCCGCTTTCCGCCACTCCCTGGCCCGACCTTCTCTCCGGGGCCCCCGGTGTCCACCCCGTGCACCGGACACTCGAAAACGGACACTCACACCCGGCACTTACGGCGTCGTCTGTCGTGCCGGTCCAACGGCGGCCCACAGACAGCTACGCCCAAGAGAAATCGATTCAGAGGGGGAGGATGG